>JAVYIG010003838.1:0-180550 GCA_035222895.1 Strongylocentrotus droebachiensis
GTACTATTTTCTAGAGAATGAAAGATGGCCCATGCAAGGGTCATGTTCATAATTTGCCAGCATTTGGTATTAATTGTAACAAGAATATTAGTTTAATATGCTATGTGTATGATGCAGATTTTTTTTGTTTTGCTTTAATTGAATTGACATTAGAATTTATTCAGATTTAATAAGTTTTCATTTCATTTCATTTTCTAAAGGAGAGTGATGTTCAAGGTGATATTGGAGATGCTCAGAGACGGATCATCCAACTGCAACAGGAGAAGAAAGATACTGACCAAAAACTCAAAGAAGTCACCAAGATGAACAGTAGGTGGCAAAAATATGACAAGGAGAGGGAGGTAATCGTTGTCAACCTCGCTTCACAATCCAAACAAGCAGAGGGCAAAATTAGGGAGCTGTCAGAGAAAATTCGGCGTTTAGAAACGAAGCTTGCTGATCAGCGGAACAGGAGCGAGGAGTTGGAGTTGAGGTGGACGGATGCTCGAGTGCGGGCCGCCGAGCGCAAGTCAGAAGTGGAGAGGGTACAGCGGGAGCGTGAGGCGATCAAAGTCACCCTGAAGCAATCAGAAAAGAAGCGACAGGAGATGGCTAAGAAACTGGAGGCAGCCATGAAGCAAGGTGGAGGGTGCAGAGAGCGAGAGGAGGAGGAGGATGAGAGGAGGAGGGGGAGGAGGGATGCCGATAAGGACAGAGACTTGTATCATATGAGCAAGAGAGTGGTAGACCTCAAAGAGAGAGTGGACATTCTAGAAAAACAGGCGGCCAGTCATAAAACGGAGATTGACCAACAAGCAGACCTCTACACTCAGCAGGGTAAAGCTCCTTCTATGTTAATAGTTTTTAGGGTACATATCTCCGCATCAAGTTTTACTTATAATTTTTTTTCTTCTAGAAGAATAACATTTTAAAGTTACACAATAAACTGAAGGACCAAGAAAAGAAGTTGAAGTTTATGTCGAATTTATTTTTGAAGAAAGTAGGATCCTTGAAATGACAAGCCTAAGCTCAAAACCTTTGAAATAAAATGTCAAGTTATGTCTCCAATATTAGTTCTAGGTTAAAATCCACTTGATAACTCAACTTACGGAAACACATTTTGATTTTGAAACAGATTTCAATTTGCCTGGACGATTTCAAGCATGAGAAGAAAGACAGAGAACAAAGCCAGAAAGAGACTGCTGATCTTAAAAAACAACTCAAGAAAGCCGAGGATTTTGCCAGCTCTCTCAAAGTTCAGGTAACTATTTTCCCCTTTTAATTTTTCCATCTGGACTCTCGACAAACATTCACCACATTCAATGAGTTTGCAGATATAGACCACACCAATATATGGAGAGAAATTATATTTATTTCTGTAAAGACTAGATCTATATATTTCAATGTCTGTTTTGTTTATAAATTGAAAGAAATTCAGATCATTTTAAAAATCATGAAATATAATGTTATATAATTTATTTCTTAATCTGTTTTTATGATTAAGTAAAAAAAGAAATTATTTTTTAAAAAGTATATACAATCTACCATTGCTATTTTTTTATCCTTATGTATATAAATCTAAATCTATCTATTTCTTTTTTCTTCTATTTAGATCACAAGATATCAGGATCAACAAAAGCCTCGGGCTCCAAGATACGTCAAACCTGCAACGCACCATGTTCAGAAATACTACGCCAACATGTATGATGAGGTAAATACCAGTAATTCTTAAATGCAGCAAGTAACTCCTTATCCACTTTCACTGAACGGGCAATGCACAAGATTTTATTTGGGATTTAGGGAACAGCGAGGCTAACTGTGTGTAATGGAACTTATCTTTTTATGTTGGGTTTAGGAAAGGAGGTGGTGAGAAAGTAGGTAATTAAGATGGGTCAATATCAAAGATGTTTAAGTATTTCAAGTGATGTATATATGGTATTGCTTGAAATAAAAAAAGCACCCTAACACAAAGTTACACCAATTCTACGGAATAATACATGCAGTCACTGGGAGAGTGTCTACTTAATTTTAAGCAATACTGTATGCAAACTGTATTTTGTTTACATTGATTTTCATTCCCTCTCTTCTTTGCTCATTCTCTTTTTTCAGAATTTAGGCTCTTGGGATGATGCTGACTATGAGCTCCCAAGTGACGTAGTCCGTGACCAAGCGGAGGTCGTGACCCCGGTGGGCCGACGACGCCCCCAAACAACATCTGTTGTGGATCCGCCCCCTCGTTACGATGATCGCTCTATATTGGGACACGTCCTCACTTCTCCTCCTAAAACATATCAGATTGGAACAATAGCAGCGGCCCAGACACAGAGGGTCGAGGAATTAGTATGTCATTGATCTCGAGATCCAATATTATTGTTCTTTCATGTTATTTATTTATTTGTTTACACGTATAAACTAACTTCTCAGGGGTCACAAGTTTTGCATGCCATTTTAGGGCTTGATACAAAGTCTAATTTTTAGGGTAATTTAAAAGAATTAGTCAATTCTGACGGACAATGTTTTGTAGTTGCTATCAATATGCGAACTTCAAATGGAATCATACCAATGCAGAAAATTGAATATACCTAAAAAAAAAATTACAAAAATTATGAACAGGCTTGATCTATAGATTCAAATAAATGAAAAAGAGATCACTTCTATTCTTTTTCATCGTATTCCAATAGTCACTTTTGAAACAACTAGGAAAAATTTCTCATACCGGTACACAACCTGGGGCTGAAGTACAAAGCGATTGTGCATTTGATGAAAATAATCACTCTCCACCTTGGTTTTTTTATACATATATATTTATGATCTTGTTGAACAAGATCTGTTATACAGCAGTACTAGAAAAAAAAACATGAAGGCATTATTTGTAAATTTTAATCATTTGTATGCAAGCACTCATGAGAGTAGATAAAACAGTTATTTTCCTCATGTTTGTCAAATTTTTAAGCCATGTAGCAATTTTCAAAAGCCAGGTTTGGTTTAATTGTAAATCTCCTTTGGAAAAGTATTAAGAAAAAACCTCCAAAAGTAATGCCCTCTTTTAGGAAAAAGGACAAATTACATGATAAATTGAAATGAGTTATTCAGACACTTTATGAGCATTCCAATATATCATTTTACATAATGTTATTCTAAAATGGAAACATTTTTTGGGAATAATAATCTTGTTCATTTAGAAGCTGATATTCCATTGTAATATCGCATTTGAAAATGAAGATCTTTCCTATTTCTCATCTTTAATCAAAAATATAAAACCTTTTAAAAATATGTTTAAACATGATATAGGAAGAATAAAACGCCTGTTAAAGGAAGTTTAACCCAACAAAATAACATAGACGGTTTCTAAATTTAAACAAGATATTTACCTTTCACCATGTGTTTAATTTATTTAATGGAAACTAACCTGTATCTGTATTTTGTATTCAATCGACTGACAGTCATCCACATATTGGCGATACTATTGTAAAAACTAAGTTTAGTTTTTATTGATAAAACTTATGTGCAATAAGTTTGACACTTGAGTGTTAGCCCTAGTGTCATAAGTACTACTAAAAAAAGTTTGTCAAATATTTCATGTTTTTTTAATGTAAGCAGTAATGCTCGTTTCGTTTTAGTAATATTGTTTGGGAATAATAATAATACTAGATAGACATGCAAAAGTACTGCTCTGTCAATGTCAGTATTTTAATTTCTTTATACCTTTACACTTACAAGAAATTCTTACTGATGGATATGTCTTTATCACGATCTTATCATTCACTGTAACAATTGACTCTGTCTTTATTTGTTCAGTATGGTTATTTGGAAAAAATAGTTGAAAGATACAACTGTCATTATCGATGTACTCTGTCATGTTGAATTTACTCTTTTTATGCATTTTGAAATTGAAATATATCAGGTATTTTGTACACATAATTAATTTGAGTTTGTTTTGACTTTTAATGTTTAATGTTATTTACAGTTTTGAAGAAAGGGTTCTTGCTGAACGAAAATAGTTGTTGTTGGTATAAGTGCATATATTGTCGTTTCATACAGTGGAATAAGCCTTTGTCTTCCCATTTTCTTATGTATTGACTGCATAAACATGTTCTAAAACTTTGTGGAGCTTTCCAGTTTCTACCAGGCACATTTCTTGAAGAAATGGGTGCTTGGATTTTTTCAATACTGAGTTTGACCAAATTGGTTATTATAAAAACACTTCACCATGTGAACCACTTAGCAGTAAAGTACACATGTACTTATTTATAAGATGAATTGTTGAAACAAGTGCTAGCCACTTCATAAGTTTTTTTTTCTCCCGTGGAGGAAGTATTTTACATGTTTATTTATAAAACTTGTGCCAAATAGGAAGAAAAAGAAAGAAAAGAAAGAAAAAAAAGTGATATAAACAGAAAACTTAATAAAAATATAAAACTTACAACATAATTTTAAATATAATTGTGTCTTGTATTTATTTGCGGTATTCCCCTTCTATATCTAACCGATCTGTCTTTCAACACATTTCTCATTCACTCTTTCATACATGTTTATCACAACAACAAAATTCCCCTCTTATTTTGTTTCCTTGTGTGATTTGGTAGGGCTGTTAAAATAGTTCTGGCGTGAAATTGTGGTAGTGCATGGAAAGAACGCTGACAAGGAAATTAGATGGAAATATAATAATATTTACATTTTGCAATCCTTCCCCCTCCCAGTTATGCAATGTTCGCAAAATAGTACGATTCTTTTAATAAGGGTATGCAAACAAAGACTACTCGTACTCATGATTCATTCAAACCTGACCGTGCGTTACGAGAGCGATCGCGCGCCCACACAAAGAACAAGCTGGAAAATACGTGTAAAGGTCATCCGACACCGACGTACGCACACACAAATAATGACGGAATGTTCTATATTTAGCACAGTGTAATTTCCCCCTTGCGATGCTCGGGGGATTTTGCACAGTTGAAAAGTCCCTATTATTTATTACGTGGTTCAATGCGAGAAAAGGGATTTTTCCATGAGTGAGAAGCGTACTTTGCATGGGTCATGGCTTTATTCCGCAAATAGTAAATGAATTAGATTCAAGTGAACAACATGTCATTGCGCAATGCCTAATTCGTTAAAAACCCTACCCCTTCAAAAATAGATATTAGAGGAACAAAAATAAAGAAAAGAATATAAAAGAATGAAAGAAACAAAGAAATTAAAGTAAAGCTATACAAATTTCAATCTTCGTTTTCATGAAGCCCCCTATATCAAAAGCCTTTCGATGATTTTGTTGTTGGTTTAATTTTTTTTTTCTTTTCTTCATTTTCGTTTGTGACAGGAAAAAAAAAAACTATTATATTATAACGCGACGCCCCTGCTCTGATAACATGTTCGGTTTATCTGTCTCTTGTCTCTCCAATTCATATCTCAACCCACCCCCTCTCTCTCTCCCTGAGTTTCTTTCCCGTCTCTCTCTGCCCCCCCCCCCCCCCGCCCTCTCTCTCCTCCTCCCTCTCTCTCCTATTCCCCTATAATCACATGTATAGCTCTCCTTTTATCTTCTCTCTCAATTAAATTGAACTTTATTTATGTTTCCAACAAAAACATTACAAATCAATTCTAATCATTTACAACAATCTTTCTCTCTCCCCCCTCTCTCTCTCTCTCTCTCTCTGCAGACATTATGACATCATCACGAGAACTTTATCCGTCTTGAGTAATACGATATGATAACTCGTGAAAGTAATTCATATCTCAGCTTGAATATAAAATAGCACCAACATAATTATGACCAATGACCACTCCTTGCACGATGTTCCGTAATTTTTTTAATTCTATATAAATCCTGTTCTGAGTTGGCCTAGACTCATAGTTTCCTTCCCGTTTTAACTTTCACTTGAAATACATTAGTCATAATTATTATCATCAATGAATTCAGTATTCAATAATTTCTTTTGCATTACAGGCTATATAAAGACATAATAGGAAAATGATGTCACATTATTATACAAGTCATGTTTCCACCATATTCATCTATTTCACATTCGGTTTCATGTCTTATCTCTTCTTTGACTTACTGACTCAGCACAGTATTCAATTACTAAAAAAATATTATTTATATCTTCTAGTTTCTCTGTTTTTGATGTTATAATTTAGTGTTTGCTACATTAGTGGCGATAGCCCGATCTAAAAATAGTGATTTCAGTATTCAATTACTATATATATATATATATATATATATATATATATATATATATATATGTTATTGTTTCTCTTTTTTAAATGTTATGATGTAGTGTTTGCTTCATTAGCGGCGAAAGCCCGATCTAAAAATAGTGATTTAATTTTAAAAAAAGTATGTATTCTATTCTGGATCACATTACTTTTCGTCACTAGGAAAGGAGCCATGAGCAAAGCTATTTATACACACAATTACCAACCATTAACATATTTTATAAAATATTCATTTATATTCACTTAATGACACATACATTTGCATTAGAACGTCATTAACACAATGGAAATGAAACATGTTTATTATTTGATAACTCACATTTAAGCTCTAATAGACCTTGGCCCCGTTGCATAAAACTTACCATTGGTGGTTTGTTTGTTTGTTGTTTGTTTGTTTGTTATTATTTCCGAAATTCATATAATTATACATACAGGTTTTAAAACCATACAATATAAAGCACATTTCAAATGATAGGAAAGTAAGTAAAATGTGTAAAGTATAGACAAACGGTTGGATAGCCCGTGGTAACTTTGCCATTAAAGAGAAGGTTGAGTTCTGGGAAGAAGTAACAAATTTATGAGCGTTATCATTGTTATTATGCAATGGTGGAAGAACATCAGATTAAACATGTTCCCTGAAAAGCATGGCTCTTCAAATGCCTTCATATTCTAAATATGACATGAAACATCGTAAAAATCCGGGTAGGATTTTTTTCGCCATGTGTTCGTGTAGTCCCATATCATAGAGATATTAAGTATATATCTCTATGTCCCATATACATCATTCTGTGTACAGGTGCTTGTAACTTTGCCAAGATTTGGCCAAATTTCTTATCATTTTGATGATTCCAGAACCTTGCAATACACACGAATACTTATATACTAGATGATCAACCTTTTCTGATAGATTCCACACTGTTTCTTTCACAAAGAATCATAATGACCAGAACTCAACTTTATCTTTAATGGTAACTTCCATGGAAACCTTGAATTGATAGGCTGTTGAGTGTTGTTGCCATGGTATTTAATATTATTGGCAAAGTTACCATCAATGGTTAGTTTTATTCAACTGGCCCTGTTTACTAATGTATTTCCATTTAAACATGTTTTTCTCCTGAACCCTTCACATGCTATGCATAATGGTATCTGATTCTCTATGGATATAATCCACTTTGCATATTAGTTGTTGCTATGACTTGCAAACCTCTGGAAAGCTATTCAGTCGTGGATAGCACATTTTATTCAAGAAGTATGCAAACAATGATTAAACAGGTGTATGATTATACACTGCTGCACTAATAAATAATTGATAAGTTAATCAAGTTCTTCTGAAATACCCTCCAATATGAACATTGGTAAATCTTGAAGGTTAGTCGCGTCATTCGGGGGAATTTAACGCAACAATCAAATCTTTATATTATATACCACACATTCCTGTGGGCAAACAAAGGCTTTATTATGACTGTATGCACTGAAATTTCAAACGATTTCAAGAACTAGGGGCGATAACCTAAGTACATACAGACGCCGACACACTGGAGTCAACACTGTATTCAATAAAAACCATATACACTTATTAGTCAACCTGAGAGTACCACTAACCTTGTTGCATTGTGGGTCTTTTGAAATGGTATTTGAGGGTTCATATAAGACCAAAAATGTTTTAATAGGGTTCACACGAGAAAAAAACCCTGAAAACCCCCACATTAACAAAACACAACAAAAACAAACAAATTATGTTCTCATGGATTGTCAGTCTTGAGGCTGTCGGTCTCCTACTCCCTCCCGTATAGTTAGCCTGAAAGTAAGGGACTCCTCCAATCAGCGCTATTGGTCACACGCAGGGGGCGGTTCCAAATGTTAAAAAAAACTATGAAAAATAGGAAATAAAATTAGCCGAATTTACTTTATTTATTCATTTATTTATTATTTATTCATTAATATTTTATTAAGTAATTTATCTCTAATTTGATTATCTATCAAATGTTCATATCTAAAAAATTGATTGATTACTTAATCAGGTCAGGATTTCATTTAGATAGATCAGTTGACTTCAGGGGCGTACGCAGGATTTTTTCAAGGGGGGAGTTTTAAAATATTTTGCTCCCGAAAATTTGAAAATCGCGCCGGCCGAAAAGTCGCTCAGTGGGGGGGGGGGGGGGGGGGGGGGGGGGGGGGGGGGGGGGGGGGGGGGTAAGCGGACACTTTTTTTTTTTTTGGTCTCGAAATTTCAAAATATGACATTTTTCTTCGTTGGGGGGGGGGGGGGGGGTAAGGTCACCTCATTTAGGTTAGCCGTGGGTATAATTTTTTTTTTTTTTTTTTTTTTTTAATAATAATAAAAAAAAAAAAAAAAAAGGGGGGGGGGGGGGGGGTTTTAGGTTTTTTTAGGGGGGTTAACATACATAAAAATACCAAAGGGGGGGGGGGGTTTGAACCCCCAAAACCCCCCCTGCGTACGCCCCTGGTTGACTTAATATGCCTTTATTATTATTATAATTTATAGAAACGAATGTAAACCCAAATCTTAAGGCTCTTCGTGAGTTATTTTGCACTATAACCAATAAGGGAGTTTACAAATAGCACATGGTACAAAATGACCCCAAATATCCACAGATCTTTTACACATGGAGAAGCTTTGAGCATCTTAGAATAATAACTGCCAAAGTCCTAGATGTGCTTCATGAATACTTTTTGTTTGCTCTCTTGAAAAGAATCCTTCCACCTGCGTATTTTAGAATGTACCGTTGGTGCATAAATGAATAATGTTACATAACTTTCATGAGCGCATATCCAGTATTCATCTCTGTGGGTTTTACCTTTTTGGTACAAATGACCTTAATCTGCTCATACTCAGACTGCAACTGTAAACTGGCTTATTGACAACGCCTTTTAACAAGATTGACACCCAGGGTGCTCATTTTTTGTCTTCATTCCTTCGACCTGAACAACACTCCGATTATTTTATATTTATGATCTCATGATTTGTCTTTTGCATCTTTTTTGCATTTAATTATATACATCTTATGTCAATTATGTATATTTGTGTATAGTTATGTATTATACCATCAACTAATGAAGAGAGCCTCTAAACTCAGTTTCTTTTGGTAATCCTAAGGTTTTAGTTGATAGCTTTTTTCCTGTCATTGTATTTATCATTGTAATTCGTTTTCTTGTATTCTTTGTTATTGTTATATTCCTTTATATTCCTGTAAATGAAATAAAATTAAAATAAAAAATATTATTTTTCATTTTCCACCGGAAATCCGACCGCCTGTTCTTTAGTCTCAGTTGTCTTTTGTTGTTGTTGTTGTGTGTGTGTGTGCGTGTCACCGGACCACGAGGTATACATTACGTATAAAACATCAATAATGGGATCAAGTTCAACTTTATCTAGGTTTAAAAAGCTTTGTCGTATAGTTATTTATAGAATAATTCGTTTTTGTGGTAACTTATCAGACTAAAACAATGTGTTTGTGTGTGTGCGTGGGTGTTTGTGTTATTTGTGTAATTTAGTTCCTATTATTGATTAATTTGACTCTGCATTTACTTGGTATTTGTCATATTTTTTTCTCTTTAAGGGTCATCCTCACAAGCATGTTCCACTGGATCATTATATATCCTATACTGCATTTTGTATCATTGTTTGTATGTTTGTATGGTTATAGTAATATAATAAAATAATAAAATATATTGAATCTTTAATCTTGAATTAAAAGAATACCCCTTCTTTCAAATTATCGACCCTAAAGCCCCTTAACAAAATGTACTATCCCATTTTTTTTTTCCTGTTCAGATATTTTGTGTATGTAAATTATTACCTAAAATATAATTCCGACATCGACTTCCACTTCTCAACAGCTCAATGTATTTCGCTATTTCTGTATTTATAATTATGTAAGCCTATATTCTAAAGAGAAGGAAGTTTGATATAAAGGCCCGGTCACACAGCCTTTCGCGTCTGTATCGCGGGTAAAATTTCGCGATTTTTTTTTGCCCGCGGTTGCCCGTGGTGGAAAATGTGCAAAATTGGCTTACCCGCGGTTTACCCGTGGTATGCCCGCGGAACAGACGCCGGCGACTGTTCCGCGTCCTTATCGCGGGTGAAGCGCGGCTGTACCGCGGCCTACCACGGGTATAATAAAGCAGCCGAACCGGTCTGTAGAAATCATAACCGCTCCGTGCTTACACGCGGTACACACGCTAATGCACGTGTTATGTACAGACGCGGAACAAACGTGCTATGACCGTGCTCCACCCGCGATTACCCGCTAAAATTTCGCGTCCTTCCGCGTGTAACCACGTCTTAACCGCGGCCGTAGCACGTCCTAGCACGTTCGTTCCGCGTCTGTACCGCGTCTTTACCGCGTGTGTACCACGTGTACCACGTGTACCGCCCGCGATTACCCGCGGTCTAAATTTTTGGGCAGCCCAAAACTTTTTCGCGCGGCCAACCGCGTGTGAATTTCTTACCGCGTGTAACGACGGGTAAAGTACGGCTGTATCGCGTCTTTATCGCGACCTCAAAGCGTCCAACAGCGTCTGCTTCACGGGCAGAAATTTTTGGCCGTGATTCGGCCGCGATACGCCCGTGGAGGCTGTGTGACCGGGCCTTTAGGGTCAGGGAAAAACCGGGTTCTTTCCCCACAGCTTGACAAGGGATATAATTCGTTTTAATCAATTTATTCTTAGTTCGGACTGTGTGCCTCTCCGGGGTGCCTCTGATCTTGCGAAACACAATGGTCGCAGTGTTTACTGATGGAAACAATGATGGAACCAAATCATATAAAATCGAGTAACTGTCATCCGTAAATTTTAAGAAGATGAACAATGTTTGATGGTCATCGTTTTTACATGGCTTTTAGATTTTACCCCTATATAGGCTGCAGTTAGTTTGTCTTTGTGTATAGGCCTACTTTTAAAAGAGTTTATGTCACCATGTATTTAATAGTGTTTTAGTCCTCGGTTCGCTGGTGTTGTTGCTGTTGTATAGTATTGTTTGGCAACCAGTCAATATTAACTATTTTTGCCACAAATATGAATTGAAATGTTGTGGTCAGCCGCATTTCAGCCTATTTACACAAAGTTTGTTTGAGCCAATAAAATGCCACGGTCGGGCATATCATCCGGGATGTTCTTTGTCTCTACCCTCAAGGGGGTATCTCACTGAACGGCGAATGCTTGCGACCGTAGCGAATTTTCCCGGGGGTCTCAGTCATGTAGAAATACTGTAAGCATGCGTGACCACAGGTATTCCAGACACCCCCAAAACGAGGATTTCTTTTAAAGCTAAAATACACCCAAAATGGGGATTTCGCGTGGTTTTTCCACGAATTCACACCCTAAACGGGTATTTCAAAAAAGTGTACTCCTCAGGGGCGGCGATCCCGGGGGGGGACGGGGGGGGACACATCCCCCCCTCATTTTTTTAAGGGGGGGATCGTCCCCCCCTGGAAATTTGAAAAAGTGCAAAAAAAAATGGTATAGCATATACTGAATAATGACTGCAACACACTTTTAGGCTCCGGAGGGCCCAAGAGTGCAGCGTTTTAGACTAATAAAATTGCAAAAAAATTCTCGCTCGGTCGCTACGCTCCCTCGCATAACATCCTTGTAAAAAAATTCGCATTTCGTCCCCCCCGGTCATTAACAGAAATCGCCGCCCCTGGTACTCCTAAACAAATATTGTAAAATTGTAACCGTTGAGCATTTTGAAGTGCGATAGGGATTAACATTGAAGTTGTTGACAATGTAAAATAAATCAAATTGTGCTTCTGATGTAAAAATTCAATTTTTTTAAAAATGTCAATAGAGAATGGTTGTTCACCCTGTACACTAATGGGTTTAATGCATAGCCATCTTACTTCATTTTAACAAATCCTTTCTTTGGCGGGCACAGGCGGCGGCCGAAAGTCTCGCCAATGGGCAATTATTATCCCTTTTTTTTCTTATTTCCCGGTCTGACCCTGAGGGCTAGAAAAATACCCCTAAACGAGTGTTCCGTGGCGTACAGCAGGATTTTGAACCATTTTGAAACAGTACACTTTTTCTTGAAAATGGCCCAAAATGGACGCTTTTCAACCCCTTAATGCGGCACCGCGCGGACCGCGTCCAATCTAAAAAAAAAAAAACGTCCTTTTTACGCGTTTTCTTTGTCACGCATGCTTACAGTATTTAGAGACCCCCGAGCGATTTTTTTTTTTTTTTATTTATTTATTTATTATTATTATTTTTTTTTTTTGGGGGGGGGGGGGTTCGTAAAAGGTTGCAAGGTTGGGGGGGGGGGGGGGGGGGGGGGGGGGGTAAGCGGACACTTTTTTTGTTTTTTTGTTGGGAGTCCAAAAAAAATCGCAACGACTCAGCCAGCCGAAAGTCGCTCAGTGGGGGGGGGGGGGGGGGGGGGGGGGGGGGGGGGGGGGGGGGGTAAGAGGGTAAGAGGACACTTTTTTTTTTTTTGGTCTCGAAATTTGAACATTTGACATTTTGCTCCGTTGGGGGGGGGGTAAGGTCACCTTTCTTAGGTCAGCCATGGGGGTAATAAAAAAATCCAAAGGGGGGGGGGGTTTAGGGATTTTTTAGGGGGGTTTACATACATAAAAATACCAAAGGGGGGTTTAACCCCCCCAAACACCCCCCCCCCCCTGCGTACGCGCCTGCACCCACTGTTCCCCAAAGGATTGTCACACTTTCAGATGCCTTATTGGTTTTAAAAACACTAGGGTGCCAGCCACCCTGTGCCCCCCCCCCCCTCCCCCGATTAGCCAATGTCCTAGAATGATGCAGTCATTTCAAATGTCGAAACAGTGGTCTAGGATTTAGGACTGTCTTGTATTAACTCCTCTCTTGTCTTCTCCACTAAGACATTACGATATAAAACATATATATCAATATTATAAAAATAATGTACTCATTTCTTTCGTAGGTCCATGATTATTGATCTCTACAAGTAAAAAGTATAGCCCAGTGTCCATGATTCAATATGTAAAAAAGATGGCAGTCGGTTAGAATGTGAGGGCGCTATAGGCCTATAGCCATTCTGCAGCCAGCGCCACTATCAAAACATGGGCATGAAAGTGAGAATCATGAGCCTTTTTGTGTGGCGTCTTTGTATTGCACGAAATCCAAGCCCTACGCAAAAACAAACAAACAAACATGCAAAGAATTTAAACAAATAACCAAATACATTCTCTCTCCCTCCTTCCCTCACTCCAACCCTCCCTCCTTCCCTCCCTTCCTAGAATCCTCCCTTCTCTGTCTAATTGTTGTCTATAATACATATTGCCAATAAAAACCCAGCATCTCTCTCTCTCTCTTTAATAAAATGGAAGGCATATATTCTCATCCTGAATAATTGACCTTTGGAACAAACTACCTTTACATGCCAAAAAATTTAAAAGTTGTCTTAAGACACATTTATTCAAAATTGCTTTTGATGATTAACTTACTCTGTTCACATTGATGTATATTTCATTGCATTGTAATATGTAGGTTTATTTGTAATTGTTTGTTTTGTTAAATATGTAATTGTTTATCATTGTATTTTGTTTGTTATAGCACTTAGAGACTTCTGTGGAAAGCACTTTATGAGCACCGTTATTATTAGTTCTATTATTATCCTCTCTCCCTCTCATCCTAATCTAAGATCCATTCCTACATCAGAAAAACAAAAAATAAACCCAGGAAAAACCTAGTTCATCAACATCTCAAGAGAAATATATCAACACCTTACATGATTAAAGCATTGTACTATTGGACTTTCTCAAGTTGGGGGTTACAAAATTGTGTTATTCTTTTAAACAATCAATTTACCAAATTTGTTTTCTTCAAAGTGACTATCAGCAAAGGTCATGTCTACCCATTTCTCGCATTCAAATAAAGCAGAAAAGAAACAGTTTAACTTGTTTTTCAAGGTTACAAGTTTATTTAGAAAGTCTCAAATTACATCCAATGATGAAAATACCCTACACCTTGGTATTAAAGAAATATAGCTCCTCTATCTCTCTCTTTAATGACTGTGAATATGAAAACACGTACCAGTCTTTATTACTTTTTTACATGGTATTTTTATATATATATTTACAGGTGATGACACGTTTTCTCAGCAGTGATTAAATCTATTTCCACCATTTGCATCGCGCTTTGAGTTCAAGACAAAAGAGATTTTCCTTCTTTTATACACAAACAGAGCACACGTACAGGACAGGATGAAGTGATACTTGTAAGGAATTATTAGACCTAGATTCAAAAGGGCACTATGAAATCTGAACATGGTTGTTATGCCCTTTTGTTTCTCATTGCATGCTGGTCTCTGTGGACACCATGTTACCTGTCAGACATATACTGTAGCAGAGATGATTAGGAGGGCAACATCTAACAAGATCTTTGTAAGTCTAACTTTGGAAAAGTCTGTAAGTCTAAAATTGTTGACATCACATCACAATGAACGTTTATATACAGTCAAACCTGTCTATAGCGACCACCCAAGGGAAACACAAAAAGTGGTCTTTGAAGACAGGTTCCTTGAGTACATGTTTCAATGAGAAACCATTTTCAAGGAAACAAATAATGTGGTCTTTGTAGACAGGTGGTCACTAAAGCAGGTTTGACTGTATCAACATGCATTTCGATGGGATGTTGGCCGCCTTAGTCATATGTAGGTTTCTCGAGTTGCTGCCCAGAATATGCACTTGATACAACATGAACTATTACAACTCTTCAATTTGAAAAGATTACATTTTCTTAGTACCATAGTCACAAAAATACGAACTAGAAAGATCAATATACCTTAGGATGTAAACTGTAAAGACAATATCCAGAGGTAGGAAATGGCATAAACAATAGCTACAAGAGCGGAGATAGTTGTGCACAAAGTCATGGAGCTCCAATACTTCTCTCCCATGTGCATGCCACAACTATCTGTCTCTGCTGGCTATGGCACAAACCAAAATACAGTTGTGAGAATTATACAATATTGAAAAAGAAACTGTAGAAATTCACAGAACATCATAATCTTTGACAGGTTGTGCATTAGATTTGTTTAAATGCACTTGAGAAGTACAATTTGCCAAATTTAGCAGCCATATTCCATCATTTAGAAAAAATCCTAACTCTATTTGAGTCAAACTTCTCTAGGATTGTATCGTCTCAATGGCACAAATCAAAAACATAAGACAGAAAAGTGTGGAAGACGTGTTATCTCTTTCTCGACTTATACATGAGCCTGGCAAAAGGGCATGAATAAATGCCTTTTACTATAAAACAAATAATGATTTTTTTGGATTGAAAATGTGTTTGGGCCCTTCTGTCAGTGAGGTTCATAACTCACGTAGGCCTCAAATCTATATAAATGTATTACATAGACCTCTATCATGTAGGCCTCTTCCAACATTTTAATAAAATATATTTTGATTGTATCATACTATCTTTGCTCTAATAAATTATAATTCAATAGAAACAAATCTTTTTGAGTCACAGCCAAGTCTACAATACACAACAACAGTATTTTTTATTTTCTGTATATGTAAATTCATTGAAGGTATAAAAATATTTTTTCTTTGACTAGCTATGAATACAGATACTCTGTATGTTTGGTATCTAATTTACATACTAGTATTGCATTTAACAACGATATTATATGTCACCAACTCAATGAAATCCAATAATTTATAAAGTGACGGTCGTTCACAAAACAAAACAAGAAACAATACCCTAACGAACTATTCAGCAACTAAAAAATAAATAGTGGTGATAAGTTAGAACGGCTATATTACTAAGCAATTTACTTTATGAGGAGCAGATATAGGACAAAAATGAATGTACGGTAAACGACATTTATTTTTCAGTAAAATATTCTATAACACAAATATTGCTGTCGTTGGACATGGACTCCCATTTTCTATGACATACAAAGAGAATGAGTAAGAGGGTGGTTTTATTGCTATATGAAAGATAAAGCAGAGGCCTCTTGCAAGCTACCCGAGTTCTCGATCTTTCTCTCAAAATGGAAAATCTGCACTACTTAAACAAATTGTGATGCTTTGATACTGGTGCACTACAGTTTTTTTAGTAAAGCTTCTACATTAATAATCTGCCTTTAGTTAATTTTTGTAAAAGCCTATGCAAATTTCATAATCAATTGTTATAAGATTCTTGTGCTATTTTCCATTTTCACAGCAATACATGAGCTTCATAAATACTCTATCGACAGATAAACACATATCCTTTGAACAGTCTGATCACGTTTTTGCTAAAGAGTAGTTATGTAGCCTAACACGGAGAGGATCCACCGTCACGTTGCAATGTCTACATTTATTGTTCCCAAATGACGCCAAAACTGCATCAAGCAAGCGCCAATGCAAACTAAAATGACATAAGCATCTCACATTATTGTACCTTAGAACACACAGATAAGTTAGTAATACACTTTGTGGCCTATCTTGCATGAAGACACTTTATATTTTCATCGCGACTCATCATTTGTTTACAAGTGAAACAGTTTAAAAGTAGCCACGGTTGTTTATTGCGTCAGTTTCATCTGACCCACTCATATCTATAACTCATTCTACATCTGCATGTTCATGTTATCCGCACGACCACGGTACAGCAACTTCGCAAGTAGAAATATACAACCTGTTCAATGCTTTACAAAATCAATGTAAACAAATCTCACATTCTTCATGATTCAAAAACTCTGTAAAAGAGCAAACCACTGATATTTCTCTGAAAAACGGTCTCTAAGTACAAATTCCATAAAAGATTCATAACCATCAAAAAACACACTTAGAAAAGAAAAGATAAAGTAGGATAGTACAGAAGTAGGAAACAGATATATACTAACAGCCTATTATGTATTGTATTACTTTAAATAGCCAATATCTACCTTTGAATATTATATATCCAAACCCTGTTTAAATATTATTTACGAAACATCGCCTCTGTCACATACAGCCCTGGTCCCACACACATATGCTGCGTGGAAAGCAAATACCCAATGTATAATGCTTTAATCATACAGCAAATTGAGAAAGTGTGGTGTTTTAAAACATGTTAAATATGAGATCTGACTTGATTCATATCCCCCCATAGTTTATAAGCCTCCTTAATATGATAAATTAAAACTGCATAATGCGCAACATATCATATCATATATTCAATTAGCGAGGCCAATTCAAATGAGAAAATTTCTCACTGTTAAGATGTATACACAAACGATACAGAAGTGTGAATATTTCAGCCACTTTTCATTACCATGACAACAATGAAATCACCATGTACTCCGGAAAGGATTTCAGAATTATTCTTATTTTTTTATTCTTGTTATTGAACCTTGTTGTTGTGTAGCCTGCATGCTACTGCGGCGATGAGCGCAGCGCCCTTCCCGCTGCCGTCCTCCGACAGCATGAAATTGACCTTGACACCGGGGACCAGCAATTTCATCATCTCCTCCATCTCTTGCTTGAAGAGAGGGTGCTTCTTGTAGAGGGTCCCGTCGATCCCGATGGTCACCTCCGGCCGGTCGTCTCTCTGGACTCGCTTGGTGACCGCTGCCAGTCCGGCCACAGCCAAGCGGGCGGCACGTTTTGCTACGGAGTGACAGATGACCTTGACGAGTTCGATGTCCTCGAGCGAGGGCTTCAGGTTGAGGTCGGTGAGGATCTTGGCGACGTCGGTCCCGTTGTTAGACTTGTCACTGGAGATGAAACACAAATAATATTGAACAAGGGAAACGCTCTCGGCGGTCTCGCCTGCATAACGCAATTCAATATGATAAACCAGAACGTCAATGACGTACATTGTAGTGCTCATCCGCATCTCGCAACAACAAATATCGTGGTACACTTTTGAACTGGTCAAAAAATAAAAATGTGATGCCCTGGAAGGGACATAATTTCATTTCATTTGCATAAAGTACCATAAATAATCAATGGAGCAAAATCTCAAAATTCTGTGTAGAAGTTTAGTGTTCCAAATTTAGCTCTACCAGATAAGGCAAACCAAATCAAAATCGGTCAAGAAATGAGGGAGAAGAAGCAATTTTTGTTATATTTGGAATAAATTTGCATAAATTACCATAATTAATTAATGGAGAACAATTTCAAAATTCTGTGTAGACCTTTAGTGTACCAAAGTTAGCTCTACGATATAAAGCAAACCAAATCAAAATCGGTCGAAATATGAAGGAGAAGAAGCATTTTTTGTGATTTTTAAATTATTTTTGGAATAAATTTGCATTATTATCATAATTAATCAATGGGAGTAAAATCTCAAAATTCTGTGTAGAAGTTTAGTGTTCCAAATTTAGCTCTACCAGATAAGGCAAACCAAATCAAAATCGGTCAAGAAATGAGGGAGAAGTAGCAATTTTTGTTATTTTTGGAAAAAATTTGCATAAATTACCATTATTAATTAATGGAGAACAATTTCAAAATTCGGTGTAGAAGTTTAGTGTACCAAAGTTAGCTCTACCAGATAAAGCAAACCAAATCAAAATCGGTCGAGAAATGAAGGAGAAGAAGCATTTTTTGTGATTTCAAATAAATTTGCATAAATTAGCATAGATAATGAATTTCACGATTCTGTGTACAAGTTTTAAATCCCCCTCCTAGCCCTATCATATGAAACAATCAGAATCAAAATCGGTTGAAAAATAAGGAAGCATTTTGAAAATCTTGATGATGATGCCACAACATAGTCCAAGTCTGTTGACCTGAAATGACCTTTGACCTTGACTTTGTGATCTGAAATTCTACTCACATGATTGGGGATACTTGATTACCCTATAGTCCAAGTTTCATTGACTCAGAACTTATACTTTAAAAATTATATCAAAAATTCAAAAACTTAACCTTAGGTTAAGTTTTCGATGATGATGCTACAACATAGTCCAAGTCTGTTGACCTGAAATGACCTTTGACCTTGACTTTGTGATCTGAAATTCTACTCACATGATTGGGGATACTTGATTACCCTATAATCCAAGTTTCATTGACTAAGAACCTATACTTTAAAAATTATATCAAAAATTCAAAAACTTAACCTTAGGTTAAGTTTTTGATGTTGACGCCGTCGCCGCCGCCGCCGCCGTCGCCGCCGCCGTCACCGGAAAAGCGGCGCCTATGTCTCGCTTTTTGCTACGCAGGCGAGACAAAAATCATTTAATGAACTGTTCTGAATAAGCCACTTCACGGTTGCCGTCTGAGCATGAGCAGATAAAGGTCATGCAGACCAAATTGTGAAATACACAGAGACAAAATATTGAATACGTGCTCATGAACATTATGTGATCATTATTCATTTATGCACAAGCAGTGCACTTCATGATACACAGGTGGAAGTATACTTTGAAAAGGGGAACAAAGGTTATTTATGTAACACCTCAATCCCTGTAGGAGTGATTATTTCAAAATGTACAAAGTGGGACCTCTCCACGTTTTGAAGATCTGTGGATATTCAGGGTCATTTGGGACATGTGCTAACCGTGAATTGGTCTATTGCATTAAAGTTCCCATATATCATCACATTGACTGTTCTAAATTACATGTAGATTTCAAAACATTCAAGATATTGTGATATAGCAAACTAATAACCTCATAGAATAAGTTCTTTCCTGTTTGAAAAATCTTGAATCTTTCGGGACTTTAACCCTAGAACTTTGGTATAGGAACCATTTGCATGGCGGAATGAGCCTTTGCACTGACAGAAGCTCTTCTCATAGAGGAGTGTTGTGGTACACTGGCACAGAGCTTGTTATCAAAAAGGTTGAGAGTTCAAACCTTGCTCAAATCTTATTCCCTTAGGCAAGGCATACTATCTACAGTCAGGTGTAGTAAATAGCTACCTGCATGGAAGGAATTCCTAACCCATAGCCTAACCCCACTGTAGATGGAACTGGGTTATTCCATAAAATAGATCCACTGGTTCCAGTGTGAAGTCTAAAGCCTCGTGAAGCGGTATACCGCAGCGTTTTTCTCTTCACCACATGTATTTTATACTGAATGGCAACTGCGTGCAACAAAGTTCCAATGTGTATTCACAGAGCTCCTTGTTAGATAGACAAACGTGGGGCACATTACACTTGCGTCATCATTAAAAAAAACGCTTTATAGGGAAACAAGAATACCAAGTAGTCAACAGATTTAAGTGTTGTGAGCTCTGTCACTTGATTTGAATCAACACCTGCATGATGCATTGGATCACCTTGAGCACCATAGCATATTGCTTTAAATCCTGAGTCACACATTTTTGAAAAATTGAAATTTTAGTCATTTTGTGAGTTGGAACAAATTAAAAAGTTGTCTGCCACTACATCACAGAGATGTTTAATCGATTCAGCCAATATGAAGAGCCCATAAATATAGTGATTTCAACTTCCAATAATTCATAACTTTTCATTCTTATCCATTTTCACTTAAACTTTCACCAGTATGCTTCTCTGATTTTTCTGCTTTCTTCAAGAGAAGTTTGCTATCAGGGTTCGATTTTTCTTTAAAGACTAACTGCACTACTGTGGCCAGGATGGATTAGACCTCTCTGCGTGTTCACCGACAGGTGGTTACCTCATCAAATCAGCTCTCAATTAGCATAAGGAAAAGGGGACCATGGGGGACTAACAGGTACCTCTTAGGCATTGTTTGCTACATAGAGGGCGCAAGTAGCTACAAGTAGTGCAGTCCCGCTTTAAGGATGTGATGTGTACTCACTTTTCAATATCTGTAGTGAATCTCGTCTCAAACTTTCCTGGTGTGTCAAGCTCCTTGGAGGAGACTCCGTTGAAGAGGAGTTTAGACTGGACCAGTTTGACCATGACCTGTCTGCTAATCTCTCCTAGATACATGCCTGAAATCATCTTCTCGTATCTGAAAGAAAATATAGAGAGAGAATGAGAATATTGAATGGCTTGATGGCTTCTGAAAGAAGGAACAGAATGATTTTAGTTCCTTAATCATCTCACAATGAAAATTATTATCATTAGCATCATTATTATTATTATCATCCTCCTCGTCATTGTCGTCATCATCATCATCATCATCATTATTATTTTCATTATCATTATTATCACTCTTAATATTATTATTGCAATTATTATTATTATTATCATCCTCCTCGTCATTGTCGTCATCATCATCATCATCATCATTATTTTCATTATCATTATTATCACTCTTAATATTATTATTGCAATTATTATTATTATTATCATCCTCCTCGTCATTGTCGTCATCATCATCATCATCATCATTATTATTTTCATTATCATTATTATCACTCTTAATATTATTATTGCAATTATTATTATTATTATCATCCTCCTCGTCATTGTCGTCATCATCATCATCATCATCATTATTATTTTCATTATCATTATTATCACTCTTAATATTATTATTGCAATTATTATTATTATTATCATCCTCCTCGTCATTGTCGTCATCATCATCATCATCATCATTATTATTTTCATTATCATTATTATCACTCTTAATATTATTATTGCAATTATTATTATTATTATCATCCTCCTCGTCATTGTCGTCATCATCATCATCATCATTATTATTTTCATTATCATTATTATCACTCTTAATATTATTATTGCAATTATTATTATTATTATCATCCTCCTCGTCATTGTCGTCATCATCATCATCATCATCATTATTTTCATTATCATTATTATCACTCTTAATATTATTATTGCAATTATTATTATTATTATCATCCTCCTCGTCATTGTCGTCATCATCATCATCATCATCATTATTATTTTCATTATCATTATTATCACTCTTAATATTATTATTGCAATTATTATTATTATTATCATCCTCCTCGTCATTGTCGTCATCATCATCATCATCATCATTATTATTTTCATTATCATTATTATCACTCTTAATATTATTATTGCAATTATTATTATTATTATCATCCTCCTCGTCATTGTCGTCATCATCATCATCATCATCATTATTATTTTCATTATCATTATTATCACTCTTAATATTATTATTGCAATTATTATTATTATTATCATCCTCCTCGTCATTGTCGTCATCATCATCATCATCATCATTATTATTTTCATTATCATTATTATCACTCTTAATATTATTATTGCAATTATTATTATTATTATCATCCTCCTCGTCATTGTCGTCATCATCATCATCATCATCATTATTATTTTCACTATCATTATTATCACTCTTAATATTATTATTGCAATTATTATTATTATTATCATCCTCCTCGTCATTGTCGTCATCATCATCATCATCATCATTATTATTTTCATTATAATTATTATCACTCTTAATATTATTATTGCAATTATTATTATTATTATCATCCTCCTCGTCATTGTCGTCATCATCATCATCATCATCATTATTATTTTCATTATCATTATTATCACTCTTAATATTATTATTGCAATTATTATTATTATTATCATCCTCCTCGTCATTGTCGTCATCATCATCATCATCATCATTATTATTTTCATTATCATTATTATCACTCTTAATATTATTATTGCAATTATTATTATTATTATCATTATTAAGTATTATTTATACAGGGTATCCCCATCAGTGACAGAAAGAAACAAAGCGACAATATTTACAAATGTACTACGTTTTGGTGCTGATAAATTGGAAACTTGGAATTCACGGTCTCAGCATTCACACTTGATGAAAGGGAATGTTCATGCCACAGCAAAGCCATCAATTAAATATATCTGGTGTATTAAAACCTGTGACCGATTGTTATGCATCTTGGACATGCTACTTCGTTGATAAACTGCTGCAGACCTATGGTATTTTCTTCCCCCAAAATATGGTGATCATACATTAGCTCTGGGCTTGTGGTGGTTATTTTACCTGACTGCTAAGAAAGCATAAATACTTTTTAGTAAGCAACCAGAGGACCGACTGCTTTAGGTCCTCTCCGAGGGTCATAGAGATAGGTTTCAGCTAGGGTTGCTGATGAGTTTCAAGTTAGGTTTATGGACAAGTGTTCGAGGAAAGATATAATGTTGGAGACATGGTTGAAAATCAACAAATTTCCATGATCAAATTAAACTTAATTTTTATGGACATATTCTCAAGGAAAGATAAAATGTTGGAGAAAGGGTTGAAAATCAACAAATGTCCAGGATCAAATTAAACTTGATTTCAGACTTACTGTTGTTTTCCTCTATTGAGTGAGGTCTCGTCGACGTTTCTATCATACTCCGTCCTGATATCGTCCAGGACTCCATCGTCTCCGAATGCCCCCCATTCCATGTTGACGATGGTCTGTCGAGCGTTGCCGTCCCCTTCCCATGTTCCTACTTTGTTGACGTCTTCCATGTAGCAGGCGTTGGTGCCAGTACCTGGGGAGGGGGCAGAGTTTAAGAAGAAGATAGTTACATCATTTATGTTATTTTAGATAAATGCTGGATATTTTTTGTTGTGAAAACGTTTCTGTCTCATCATTTTATGCTCTTTTTGAATAGATTATCGGGAGGGGGCAGAGTTTTAGGCGAAAATAGTTTAATACATCACTTATGGTATTGGTTAAATGCCCCCCAAAAAATTGTATGCATTTTTTTTCTCTCATCATTTTATATTCTTTTAAAATAGATTCTCGGGACCTGGTGGAACCTTGATATCAAACATGAAAGCAGTCATCATGAGCCGATGCTCCAAGTCATTTCAAACACCCTGAGCATTGCAGGAAGAGGCAACTTGCAATAATATTGCTATTAACACTGATACCAAGAGGCCTATTGCTGTGATTACATCTCTGGTTAAAGTATTGGTGCCTTAACGATGGGCTCTAGGCACTTCAACATGGTATGAACCGAAGACCTTAACTGCTCAACCACTAGGGGATCAAGTCTGAGTGATAAATCTTATACACACACACACAAATAAAAACTGATTATACAATAATGAAGGGTTTGGTGTTTATAACGAGCCTTACCTAAGATGAGTCCTACGTATGCGTTGTGATCGGTGTACGCACAGGACATGAGGGTACCAGTGGTGTCATTTACAAGGGCTATTACATCGATGTCAACTCCCTGTATGTGAATAAAGCAAAAGATATTCATTCTTCAATACATCATCAATCTGTATCATTACCTCACATGCAAATGCAGGGTTCCAAAGCCTGTACGCTACTCAAATTTATATCCATGATTAGCTTAAGCTTTTGTTCAAAATTGGATTTGACAAAGTGTCAAGTTGTCCTTTGTTGCACAAGATTTTAGACCTTAGGGTTGGGTCGATAGTAGAGTATCAAAACACCATAGATTTGTGATTATAAATATTTCAAAACCATTATTTAATTTCTTCTCCTTTCATATTGCTCACTAAGAGTAAGAAGGGTGTGTGACTTATGCATTTTTACATATGTGTACATTTAACTATTCTTAACTAGCTTTCAGTATATGAAATATCCCACCAACTGACCTTTTGAACCTGTTCACTCTTTGTTACTCTCTCATAAAACCTGCATTTAAGATTGTCTCCAAGATCAATTTCTGTAATAACCCACAGCTTCATTCATAACTTTCACCTCATTGATTTGCCAAATGATATCATTTGTAACACTCAACCTCTTGTTATACTAAACCACTATTACCAGCACATTTGCATTATCCATTAAACAGATTCCTGCTAACATCCAAATATAAAGAGATTTCTCCTGGCACCAGCATACAATGCAAGAGTAATCAGAAATGGAAAAGAGTGAGGAAACTTATAGTACGGTACTCATTCTTTCCACGCACAACCAGAGCATGGAATAATCTTGATCCGAAATTAGTATCCCTGACTGACTCAGCAAAGTTTAAAGTAGCACTCCTTCCAAAATAAATCCACCCTCTGCCACCACGACCTCCAGTTTAAATTCTACTAGGAATCTTTCGGAGGAACAACAACCAAGTACCAAGTAGGGCCTTGTCATGTAGCTCGGGTAAAGCCTGGGTGGTAAAAGTAAAGTATTTTCTAGGGGTGGGGGCTAATTGTCCATGGTGGTAATTTTCCAAGGGGTAATTGTCCTTGGGGGGTGGTTGTCTATGGGGGGTAGTTTTCAGAGGGTAATTTTCTAGGGGGTAATTGTTCTGATACGAGCCCCGAATGATGTAGAAAAGACAGAAAAAGAGTTTAGGAGAGGCTTACCCGTCGCTTGCAGGCTTCCATTAAAAGATCCACCACGTTTTTGCCCTCTACACCTTCAGCTGTGAAACCTTTGGTCCAGGTTACGAGGATTCCTACACAGACAGATAAAACATAGAAATTGTGAAATTATATCAGAAATATAACTCTGAATTGCCTCCTGCCCTCTCCCCAAATACAAATAAATACAAGATAAGGTAACCGTGACATCTATGTTACAGTTGTGGTGATCTAAATTATTTTTCAAACTTATCTGACCTTTACAAGAAATGAAAAGCACACGCTCTAAGAATTGTGGGTTCAGCCATCTACAGCTATTAAATAAAATCAAAGCAATTTGACAAAAAATATTTTGAGGTCTTACAAATATTATGATACAGTAAATATTAGTTTTTCACACTAATCAGGGTCCCATCTTTTTAAGAGTTAATTCTAATTGCAATTTATGTGAGATTGATATCAATCGCAAGTTCGCAACTATGTTCATAAGAGATAGGAGACTGCAAGCTTGTGATTGATCAAAGGACTACAGAGAAAGACCACATGCATATAATGGCCACAATTTTGTGTAAACATCCCTTGAATAGGGATCGAGGGTTTTTACTTTGAAACCTGTATTTCAGTAACCTGTACACAACGCTACCTGCCTACAGAGACTGCTTGTTTCTCTTGCGCAATCTATCTATTTAATATACATATTTGAATACCTATAACCATTTTTAAAGACCATAATTTCCCCCTGTTGACCGATTATCCTATGATTATAGCTGATTAATGAAAAGATCCTGGCCCCGTCTTTAATATCAAGAGTTGTGATTGATCCATATCAGTGGCAAGTCCTTTTTAATAATTGATCGCAAGCTTGCAGTCTCCCATCTCTTATGTGTACATAAGAGATAGGAGACATACATGTAGTTGCGATAAGTGGCAATTAGTATCAACTCTTTGTAAGAAGAGACTCTGATTAGTGTGAAAACAAATATTGTATATTGAGTATGAACATGAACAAGAACCCAAAGAACTGGATCCAAGAGGTCAGAATGGTCAAGTTCCAAGGGGATTGATTTGATGATTATCAGCGAAGGCTGTCTGGCAGATCTGACTGACTGACCTCAAGCCTAAAATGCAATTGACTTTACACTTGCCGTTTTGCAAATTTCCCAGACTCTCAGACCCCTCCCCCCCTCCAACAAAGTCAGATAAGGAAACTACAGTCAAACCTGCTTTAGTTACCACATGTTAACAAAGACCACATTTTTTGTTTCCCTTGAAAATGGTTTCTCATTGAAACATGTACTTAAGGAACCTGTTTACAAAGACCACTTGTTGTGTTTCCCTTGGGCGGTCGCTATAGACAGGTTTGACTGTATGTAGGTATGACATTTGGTGCAAAAACTCTATAGTCTGTATTCTACTAATTCAGTTAAACCTGACCAAATCTGTGTGCAGAGCAAGTGACTTTCAGTTTCCTAATTCAAAAACTTCACAGAACATGAATATCATACATTTAAGCAAACCTTTCCCATCGCTTCCCAACCAGAGAGTTTTTTCTTCTTTTCACAATGTGCTCACTCGACCAAACTCAACTTTATCTTTGAAGGGGAAGTCCACTTCCATATTAAGTTTGTTTTAATAAAAAACAATAAAATGAGAGGAACAGGTACATGAAAGTTAGGGCAAATTCAGATTGAAAATAAGAAAGTTAAGAATTTTTGAAGTTGTCATCTGTGAAAGACAAATTGGCAACATTTTTAGGAGATTGGTATACTTTAAATGACCAATGTTATCAACTCATAAAAGCTTGTGGCTTTTTAGAGTAATCTTACTCGGGACGGATGTCATGTCGTACATACCTGATTTAAGGCTCAATTGTTTACAAGGGAATGAGAATGTGAAACCGAGAGGTAAACTCTTGTTGCCAAGGCCTTGCTCTGTCTTGAATTCATTCAGACAATCTGCGATGTAGTCAAACAGCTGGAGGAAAAGAAAAATGAGGATGAAAAAATAGAGTGTTAACTATCAATAAAACATCTAATAATACAACTACAAAATGTGACTTCTTGTATAGACTTCATATCCATAATGTTCATGATGCTTCCTTGTTATTGCCTCAATTATAACTTAAGCTGCCAAATATGGAGCACTCATTATTAAATTTCCTGAGTATACAAGTATATATTGATAAACTAACAAGGACTACAGAAAAAGTATGATGAGTAGAACTAATGAAATTACTTTAAATTTAAAAACCTAACAGTTGAGATCAAAAAGAAATAAAACACAAAAGTCAAGAGATTAGAAATTTGTTGTTCAGATAAATATATGTACATTCTAATACACAGAGATAACGCAAGGCAAGAAAACAGAGAACTTTAAATATTATGGCAAAAAGTTAGCATGCTGAAATATAGAATATAAAAACAATAACAAAATGCAAAACAAGAGATACAATGATATTTGTACGACACAGGTTGACTACTTGACTAGAGTACATTTAAACATTAACTATATTCATATAGCATCCTGTATATTCATCCAAAATCAAGCCCCGCCCTTCCCACCACCACACCATGCAATCTGTTTATTTATCAGAAAAATTTGTTAAGATAGACAGGTGTGAATCCTTGCAGCAAATTACCAAATTCTGTTTTAACCATCCATGATAAAAAAGTCAATATTTGCTTTTTCGTCTAGACTCTCTGACAATGATTGAAGGCGATATAGCTCTCATGCAATTTCCACTACGTATGGAAAAAAGAAATTGCCTGATTTTCATTTTTTTTTGCTGATAAATTAAGCAGCGTCAAATGTTGCTATATATGAGGAATTTTTGTCTAGACTAATGTGTACTGTACTTGAGCAATATTGGCCTTGCGCAAATGTTCTACTATGAATAGAACAAAAAAGGATGTCACCCAATGTCTACAGTTTTTGCTGATTAATTGAACACTAGAATACTGGACACTGATTGAAAAGCATTGTCAGTCTCTTGCAAATTTCTACCATGAAGAGACAAAAATAAATGGCCCCCAATTTTGTTTTTGCTGACGAATTGATCAGAGTCACATGTCGCTACATGAGCTTTCTCTAGGATACTGTATACTACGATAGACTAAAGCAGTGTCAGCCTTTTATACATTTCCTTTACAAATTGAAAAAAATATATCACCCAATGGTTACATTTTTGCTGATAACTGAGGAGAGTCATGCGTTGCTAGCATTTTGGGACAATGATTAAGAGCAATGTCAGCCTCGTGCAAATATAAAAGGAAAGAAGCCATTTTTACATTATTTGTTAATGATACTTGAAGCAGAGACTCCCGCTGCTAGCATTTTATGACAGTGATCTAGAGAAATTTTGGCCTAATGCAAAATTCTATTTACAAATAGAAAAAATTGATCAGCCAACATAAAGTTTTTGCTGATAAATTGTGCGAGTCACATGTTGGTGGCATGTGAATGCTTTTGGTTTTCATTTAGCTTGCATCCTTGGCACAACCTGAATCAAGCACAATGTTGGTAGAATTGGTGATCCAGATAATTAGTGGAGTGTTCGGAAATGGGGCACGCACGAGGCATGGATGTACGCTTCTAGATTTCTTTTTTCCCCCTATTAATGCTTGACCCGTGTTTGACCTGTCTTCGACTGCATCTCTATGCCGTACATCTCGTTCTCATTGTCTGAATTGTTCACAGATATACATGTGTAGGTTCTCAATATTATAAGTTATTCCTTTCATGGCAAACCTACAAAATTTGATATTTTGTACAAAACTTGCATTTGCAACATTCTGTTAGCCACAAGCCATATTGAAGACGTTTCACTGGTAGCCTAACCACAATATTTGCTCCTTTTTTCATGTCTTTTTATCTGCTGCCATTCCTTGAGCATTTTGCATAAAAAGCATGATTTTTCAAGGCAATTCATTTTAATCACATTTTTACCCTACAGCTCTCATGAACATTTTAGAGCTTTGCTACTCCACTCCACTCTCTTGTATTTATTCACAAGTAATAACATTAAAGTTTCTTGTCAGATATTTTCTGGCAAAAAAACATTAAAAATGCAGACTACTCAAATACAGAAAAGAAGAAATACAGAAATAGGTTAGTTTTGAGGCATGAAGATGAGATAGAAAGATTCTTTTTTTGCCAATGTTACTTTTTTCTTTTTCTTACCAAGATCTTTTGAGACTGCATGCCAGAGCTATTGAATATCTCCCCACAGATAAATAAATTATCACCATTTCTCTTTTTTTGTTTGTTTGGAACATGAAAAACTTGGTGAAGTTTACCTGATCTCCCGTTCCGACCATGATCTCCTTGGCGATGGCGTACGTCTTGCTCTCCATCTTTACTTCTCCTTCCAGGAGCTGCACCAGGAGAACGCGGAAGTTGCTCCCTCCCAGATCCAGGGCAAAGAAATCACCTCGTTCTGTGGGGGAGGAATACGAGAGAGAGGAAGGGAGGGAGAGAGAGAAAGAGGGAGAGAGAGAAAGAGGGAGAGAGAGAGAGAGAAAGAGGGAGAGAGAGAGAGAGGAAGGAAGAGAGAGGGAGAAAAGAAGAGAGGGAGAAATACATAAATAGGTAATATTCAATTTAATTTTTTATTGAAATTCATATAAGTGGGTAATACTCAAACTGTATGGCACTGAATTTCTTTTATTTAGATGAAAATGTTCAAAGTAATAAAGCACAGCCAGAGAGAGAGAGAGAGAGAGAGCATAAAAGTGCACCAACTTTTGAAATTGAAAATGCACATGTACAATGAATATCAATTTATCCCCTTGCAGGCACATCCGCATCACACAAGGAAGTAAACATGCACAAATGTGGTTAGGACGGGATTTGCTGTTTCACCCCCAACAAACAAATGGAGAGAAGAGGGACAATCAAACAGAAGCTATTTCCTATTATTTATTAAAATTCCATATAATATATCCTGTATCTAGACCAAGAATTAACTGTAGGGACCAGAACTTTTGAAATATACTTGGAGGGTGACTGTAAGTCTGATCTATCTAAAAAAGCCTGTGCAAATAACTGTTATTGATTAAACAGGATCTTACTTTATCTTTGGGTTATTATCTTGGGGATATTATTTTGGGATTATTATCTTGGGGTTATTATTTTGGGATTATTATCTTGGGGATATTATTTTGGGATTATTATCTTGGGGATAGTATTTTGGGATTATTATCTTGGGGATAGTATTTTGGGATTATTATCTCGGGGATAGTATTTTGGGATTATTATCTTGGGGATAGTATTTTGGGATTATTATCTTGGGGATAGTATTTTGGGATTATTATCTGATATAGTGACGATGAAGTGAAACATCACAACTGCATCAGCATATTTGGCCTGTGCACCTGAATAAACTCATGCTTCTTATCATAAAAACTAATTGTTTTACATTCTTGTTCACCTATTTACCTAATATATTCAAATATATGGTAACTGTTATGAGAGTCATTCAAATATTTTGCTTGTTTGATGCTGTTTTTTGTTTTTTGTTTTAATAATAATAATAATTATTAAAATTATTAGTATTCTTTTTTTTTTTTTGGTTGTTGGGATGGGGGTTACAAACATGTAGCTACCCATGAAACAACGCTACCCTGGCATTAACTAAAACATAGATCATGAAACTTTGCTCTTAAAAAACATAAACAACGACAAACCTACAGTGTACCATATCCTACATGGCTATTCTTTAAAAAAATGTTTAGTGGTAAATATAAAATTCATTATTAAGGGACAACATTTTATGTTGAGGTCTCAACGATGAGCGGGTTCTACAGGAAAGTGGTCCATAATTCAGAATGACACTCAAATTCAGCACGTAGCGAGGTCCCAATTTGATCCTATTACATTTCTATGTACATCCATATATCCCATGAGCATATGTGTATGAAAATCTGAGGAGCCCTGGCATTCGTGCCTAGGATATTTCTATTTCAAACATCATTTTGATTCTTCTTTGCAGGACTTTAAAGAGGATACACTTGAACTTGAAGGTCAATTGACTCGATCACTCCACAAGGCCATGAAATACATCTCAATGATGCTACCCTACTCTCTCTTTCTCTCCCTCTCTCTCTTCTACTCCCTATTCAAGACACATGTGTATATAGGGGCTGAGAGGGATGTATCATGATATGGAGTTAGTTCAGGAGTGCAAGACCAGATGCCAAACATTGCAAGTGAGGATGTACATAGCAGAAGGTATGATCTTCAGGGGGTGTCTGAAGAGAGAAAACGCCATGCTGGGGGGGGGGGGGGGGATGGGCTTCTTAGAGGAGGATTGGAGTATTGCGGAAAGGGAAAGGGAAGGGGGAAGGGGAGGAAGGGATGGGAAAGTGAGGGTAAGGGGAGTGAGGGAAGAGGAAAAGTATATTTGTAATGTTGATTGACCATGCAATAAAGATACAACTTTCGAACATAAGATGACAATTGACCAACAAAATTAATCAAACCAATTAAGCATGAGAGCTTGATAGAACGAATAGGACTATTGAAAAGGAAAACAATAAACTTCAGATACAACGACCAACACGACTTAGTAAGCAATTTATTAGTGAGCAGGATTTATAAGAGTTGAGTGGAGGCTTTGAGCCTTTAAAAGCGAAGGTAGCTAATAAAAGGAAGAGGGCACTTGATGGTAGACAAACTATTCTTCAAGCTATCAAGTGAAACTGTTAATGATCTCTTCATTCAGTAACAATATCTACTCTACTACCTGAATGTCAGACTAACACTACTGTGTTGCTTACACCTATATGTACACGGCCTGTTTTCATATGTGATACATTATGCATTGAATATATCTGTATCTATAATGTAAATTCAAGAAGAACAAATCAGATAAAACTCCAGCGAATAACTCTTATGGTATAACTTAAAGTAGGAGCTATATTTTCCCCCAGAAACATTATTTTTCATCAATCATCTTAGTGACTATATTTGAAATGTTGAAAATAAGTGGGTGCAAAGTTAGTTTTATGCTCTGACAAAAATATTACATTAGTAAAGGGGAAGAAAGTTTGGATTGTTAGGACTACATGTGCAGCTTGGAGAAAGAAAACGATTAAACATTTATGAACAGAAAAAAGGCCTACAGCTTTGAACTTGAACAAATTCCTACCAATGTTGCAGAAAATCTCAATTTGTACATGCACCTTGCACATGTTTTTTGGGAAAAGTGACCCTAAAACCTGTACACGTAACTCTGCCTAACCTGGCACAATAAATCAAAACTGTTTATGGTAAACCCATTTACAGTGGCTGAGCTACAATGCAGCTGCATCCAAGAGGAAATAACAATGAAATAAAGAGATTTGCAGATCCTTGATCGAATTAAATTTTTTGGGCCTTTTGTTCACTGTGCCTTTTTTGTGAGTTATTACTAGACCGTAAATAAAAAATGAAAAAGCTGTACAAGAGAGGCATCATGTACATTGTAACTGCAAGTTTGCTAAATTGTCAAAAAGGTAAAAATCTCTGATCATTGGGGCTAGAAGTATAAGTCAAGTGCAATATGTTACTCATGGCAATGTAGGTCTACACTCTTTAATGACTACTCTTTTCATTGCCTAATTACTATGAAAGGTATGTACTTGTCTTTGGGGCAATTTTCTAGGTTAAGTTTCAATTCTAATAAACGTGTAGGCCAAGCTTTATCAATTGAAGTTCAGGAAAAGGAATTGAACTCAACTAAAATGTCATATTCCAAAAAAAGAGTTAAAAATAAATAAATCACCCTACATATTATGTTGGGCTACAATGAAATCTTAGGTCTCAATGAAATGTAAGGTATTTGTATAGCGGCCTACTTGGAGCAGCTCGAGTGTCATTTGCGAGGAATTCAGGCTACTTCAAGCAAATCATTTCCAATCTTTAATCAAATCAGAAACAGCAAGCACTGGGTAAATGCCAGTTTCATAATTCAGCGCCCAACAGGCCTACACGTCATGAAACTGAATAGCACACTTTCTAGCATGGAGCCATCGTAAGTCGGTCAGTCGAAGGGTCCATGTGTAATTGCGGGGTTGCGAGCAGTTCAGTCATCAGGGCTAACACGTGGACATGAATTACAATAGTCTTATGTCTACAGAGGAGAGTATGCACTTTCATTTGCGTGAGCTCTTTGGTAAATAAAACAGGGTGGGATGGACAGACAGACTGGGTCGAGTTCTAAATTGCTATATACTAAATATGCATGTACTGTACTGTAGTAACAGCGCTGATAACTCAATTACTTTGATCCTATATTCACAATTGGAAAATGACAGAACTGGTGTGAGAATATGATCTGCTTGAATATGCTGATTCCCCAAGAGGCATTCAGCTGAATTGCGTGACTTAAGTTCATTTATATTACACAACATTGCTCCTACATGTATATACATGTAGATGTCCACAAAAATAATGATCGCTGTAATATGCGCCTGTAGGGGCTAGGAGTTAAGTTTCAAATCCTATACGTAAAGCTAGCTGACTATATAAGCTCAACTCCACCAACAACATCACAAAATAAGGAGAAAACTATGTTGAAATACAGCCAATGGAATAGTAGGCCTAAGGGGGCGTTTCCATACAATTTGAGGGAGGGGGAGGGGGGGGGGGGGGGGGAAGGAGGGGAACAAGATTACAAAGCTTCTAGTTCTAAGAGCACTCTAATGTAAAATGCAAATCGAACAACACCTACAGGAGCATCAACCTTGACGGCCGACAAAAAAGTGCCTGGTAATTGATAGCATAAAAGCATGAGTGAAAACTTTTTCTGGTTGAACCCACACTGACTCCAAACCAAAGGATTCTTCACCAGTGTTGGTCTTGTTCGTACGACTGGGGTTTTAGGCTTATAATATACAAGTACATATGGTACAACGATGCAACATGTACATGTAAAAGCAATAAATTGTAGCCATACGTCACATGCCCAAGAAATGTATCGCTCTGACCTGTTTACATTGACAAATCTCCAATTGGTTACCTGTGTACATGTACCTGTACACGTAGTTTCAGACTTATTGTTTGATAAGGCGTATTGTACATTTTCCGTGCGAATGGGGTCTCTCTTCATTTACAATCTCATTTCATCAAAGGCTCACCTAAAGTGACGTAAACATCTAACAATCGTATGTCTAGAGTCTAGACACATGCTGAGCGGACTGCATGATGAAGGGTAGTACTTAAACTAACCGGTGAATATTGGATTTGAATTGCAACTCGAACTTGAACTTGAACTTGACTGGGTACGTGTTCAGTCCATACCTAAATTTCAAAGCTACATGTAGTAATTTAAGACCCCAAATTTGACTTGTTAAAAGTACTTTTGTCAGCGGTATTATAACCCAACGAATCTGTACAGTAATACATTGAGAGGTTTGCTACTTTCTTTGAACAGAAGGTAGAGAAGATTAGAGCAAGTCTTATGACAGGTAATGCAGGAGTTACGGACACCTGTAATGATGATGGGATGATCACGGATGCCTCTGTTCCTATCACCGAACTGTCAGATTTCGACACTGTGACTCTTGAGACGGTCTGCAAATTAATACGTTCTTCACCAAATAAGACATGCTCGCTAGATGCACTACCAACGTGGCTTTTGAAAGAGAACATTAACACTTTTCTTCCATATATTGCATCAATTGTACACACATCATTGAGTAGCGGTGTCTTCCCCTCAGCACTGAAGGAAGCTGTGGTAGTTCCACTGATCAAGAAGAGCAATCTTGATAGGGAAGATCTGAAGAACTACAGGCCTGTCTCAAACGTCCCTTTTCTATCAAAAATCATTGAAAAGGCTGCATTGTCTCAACTCTCGGACCACATGGACGAACATGATTTGAACGTTGAGAACCAGTCAGCTTACCGCCGTTGGCACAGTACAGAGACTGCTCTTCTAAAAGTACAAAATGACATTCTGGGAGCATTGGACAACAGGTTGGTTACCTTTGTCGTATTCCTGGACCTGTCTGCTGCGTTTGACTGTGTTGACCACACAATACTTCTACAGCGTATGGACAAGCTTTTTGGCATCTCAGGAATGGTGAGATCGTGGTTTGACTCGTACCTGTCAGACAGAAGCTTCAGGATGAAGGTTGTGAATGAGCTATCAGAACAAAAACCTCTGAGATTCGGAGTTCCACAAGGCTCAGTGGTTGGTCCTCAACTTTTCAGTTTATACACTCATCCTGTAGCTGATATCATCAAGCATCATGCAGGGATACAACACCACATCTATGCAGATGACGTGCAACTGTACATCTCTGTCGATCCAAAGGACAGGCATGCAATGACAGCTGCTCTTGAGTCATTATCTGCGTGTATCATCAATCTGCAACAATGGATGAAGAGCAACATGTTGAAACTGAACTCTGAAAAAACGGATTTCCTTATTGTTGCTAGTCCACGCTATCGACATCTCATATCAGGGATTGTTCTGACCATTGGTGGTACAGTTATCGAGCCTTCAACCTCTATCCGAAGTTTGGGTGTTGAGATTGACGCTAATCTGAAGTTGAATCGCCACGTGTCATCTCTATCCAGTTCGCTTCACTTTCTTTTGTCCAACATAGCACGCATCAGGCCCTTCCTGGACCAGTCTGCATGTGAGCATGCTGTGAGAGCGCTCGTCTCGTCTAGGATCGACTACGCAAACTCCCTTCTCTGTGGCACTTCTGCATTAAATGTGAAGCGTCTGCAGCGAGCTCAGAACCGTGCTGCAAAGTTGGTTTTTCGGGCCAAGAAGTACGACCATGTAACACCTTTCCTACAACAACTTCATTGGCTCCCCGTTGAAAAGCGCATAACATACAAAATTCTGACTATTACATACAAATGTCTTAATAATTCTGCTCCCAACTACCTCACGAAACTCTTACGTAAGCATCAAACAGCAAGACCAGGGCTCCGATCAAGCAATGACCCAGCACTACTCGCAGTTCCAAGGACCAATACATGTACAGGTGACAAATCCTTCTCTTCTGCTGCACCACGCCTATGGAACAACCTCCCCCAGAACGTACGGACGTCGTCATCCCTTTCTCAGTTCCAGAAGTCCCTTAAGACATTTCTATTTAATACTTAATCTGTACCTGTAATATTACATGTAGTTTATAAGTTATTTTGTAAGACAATTTTTTTTTTTTATTATGCGTAATCAGGAAATGTAATCAGTTCATAAGTTATTTTGTTATTGATATTCTTATATATGTATATGATATGTAAAGCGCTGTGATACATTTACTGTAATGAGCGCTATATAAATGCAAATATTATTATTATTATTTATTATTATATGACGGATTCATCAGGTCGTAAAAACGCTGAAGACTTGTACTGTCAAATTTTTGGTGACAACTGTAAGCAAATTAGCCCCTCTACAGTGTACAAAATATCAAATGAACTGTGACATGGTCATACAGTATACATTATAATTTTGCAAATATCTACTTTTATAGACATCATTTTTTTTACAAGGGTGTCTTTTGTGAATTGTATTATGGTATAATTCAATAACAGGAAGAAAAAAAAAATTCGCTGGGGGGGGGGGGGGGGGGCAAGTGCCAAGTATTATAACTTGTCAGTAGCTTACATAGAACCTTTTGAAAACATCATCTCAAAAAAAAATGTCTGTGTCCCTGTAATCAGTGAAAATACACAAGTCTGTATTCAGTGAAAATACTTGAATCTGTAAGCGAAACTATTGATTTATACAGTATTTACATGTCGGTATGCCACCATGTTTGACAACGGTTTTCTAGAAGATTTTGCTAGTGTAAACACAGCTATCACCCATCATGTAAGATATTACATTATAATCATGCAGTTCAGGAGCAAGGGCAAGAAATCAATACGGTAACATATATCTGTTGCCCTTGTGACGTCTTTCATGTTCACCTAGCTAGGCCCTTGCATCCAGACAGAGTTGAGCTGAAGTATGTCACCGTTTGTGACCTCTAGCTCACTATAAAAGTCACACTGAAATGTAGTACTACTAAAATGTTGTCCTTCTTAATTTATAATCTCTAGCAACAGAGCCTTGGTCCTATCCTTCAAAGTACATTACTAAGTACCTGTATACAGATTTTACATTTCACGTTTGCAGAGCCAACGTTTGCTCTATTGACATACTTCAGGCTTTATTTCATCACAGGTTTAGGATTAGAGTTATAGTTGCAATTGGGTTTTAATTATGTTTAGGGTTAGGGTTGTGGTTAGATTTAGTGTTGGATCAAGATTTGAAGTTTGGCATTTGTAGTGTAGTAAATTGTGTGCAATTGCTGCCTGATCATGTATCGTAGATTCCTTGTCTATCATCGTTCAATACGAATCAGACTGGTGTTTAAATACGGAGGTGTCAGCACCTTACAAGTTTACCTTGCTTATCTTAAACCTACAGTATAACAACTACAAGTTGTTAAGCAATCTTGTTTTACCTTAAATCAGTCACTCTAGAGAAAGAAAAAAAAAGGACTGATAAGAACCGAAATACCTACCTTCTTACAAAGAATCACTCGGTCATCAAGAGATTGAATATGTACATACATGTAAGCTTCTATTTTTAAAAGTTACACAAGGGTTGGAAGACTTTTTTTTCTACATCAGCACTTCATGATGTGTAGCATTGAGGACAAGGTTGACCTTATAAAGCATAGATTTTAATAGTGTAACATAGTAACAAAGCACACCACCAACATTTGACTAAATCAATCAAAGTTTCTTGCCACAGAAATGGCTGTTGTTAACAATTCACAAAAAGTAGCCTCTCCTTTTTGCTAGTTTTACTTACCATAATTACTAAAGATAGAGGGTTGGAGTTAGGGTTATGGTTTGGAACTTAGGAATGCTATCAGGTGGTATGTTAAACTTTAGGGTAAGGTTAGGGAGGTCTCCACACTAAGTTTTTTTTTGCAAGTGGGTCCAGATTGAAATTTGTTGAATCTGTATGCATAGCTTTAAGTGAACAGTTTGAATTTAGTTAGTGCCATGTGAGGTTACCATTGCATGTGTCGTCAACCAATCCATTATGCCAACCTTTAACCCGATTATGACCCTCGAACTAATAATTACCTGTGAACAGTTTGATTTTTTTTTTTTTTTTTGGGGGGGGGGGGGGGGACTGGGTCCTGTTTCATAAAACTTGTTGCAATAACTGTTATAAGCTACCGAAATGATTGCAATTTTTATTGCTTTTTTTATTTTCAACACTTTTTATTGTTAACAAGTTTTATGAAACAGGCCCTTGGGCTAATATTTTGGGCACCTCTATATTCTGGGTGCTTCTTAATGTCGAGCCCTGGGTTAGGCCTCTGGGAATAAAGTTTTGTCCCGCATTGAAGTCGGGAATTTAGTTAGTGCCATGTGAGGTTACCATTGCATGTGTCGTCAACCAATCCATTATGCCAACCTTTAACCCGATTATGACCCTCGAACTAATAATTACCTGTGCCATCTGGCAGCGACTGGACGTAGGTGGGAAACATCTTGACCTTGGCCTCTGCATGTGTGGCTTTGTCCAGACCCTTGACCATCTCAGCGGTCAACCTATCTCCAATCTCCTTCATCATTTCTAATGAGATTTCAAAAGGCTCCAGGACACTCTTGACCTGTACAGTGATTTGAAGAGGACAAGTTCATTAATAATAAGTTTTAAAAAATAGTAATATCTACCTATTAAATGAATCTATACTTTTTATTGCAATAATACCATTATCAAAATGAAGACATTTTATTGAAAGTGTAGAAAAGTGGAAAAAGGCATTGAATGCTTCGATATCACATTCCTTAAATTTTTTCTGACCAGCAACTTTCATGAATGGTTATCAAAGGCAATCTTTGCTGCCAGAAACCTGGTAAAAGGCAAAGATTCATTTCTTTAATTTTATGGCATTAACTTCTGTCTTTTAATCTTGACCAATCACAAAAAGTTTCATTCGCACCAAAATATCTGGTTTTTATGTTTCATTATTCATAAGATACCGGTATAGTAATTGATGATTATTCCCTAACTGTATACATTATGACTCTTGCTGAGTGATACAACCCTAGGTAATGAAATACTTACCATGCTGAAAAAAAAATCATATTATTATTAAAGCTTTGAATAATGTTACTGATTGATGATGGTGTGGAAAATCTTTGTAATGAATGATGATACATATGACTTCTAAAGCCCAAGTCCACTCCAAAAATAACTTACTTTCAATAAAAGCAGAAAAATTAGACAAACCAATCAAAAAAAGTTTGAGCACAACGGATAACTAATAAGAAAGTTATGAATTTTTGAAAAAGTATGTAAAACTATGGAACAATGAGAATCACAACACAATTTGCCAAGATGGTTATCAGTTTGTGACGTCATGTCCTCACAACTTATCAATTGCTTCATATAGTTTAATCCCATTAATTTCCCTTTTTATCCCCCAAAACTTGATTTCCCCATGCCTTTGCCCAGGTTATATGATTTGTATCATATTGCGTGCATGACATTTCCCAAAAACTTTTATGAACTTTGAAGAATTGATACTATTTTCTGAATATTGTATTTCATAATTATTGATTTTTATATAAATAGTTTATCAAAATTCAATTTTTCATGATTTAACTGGACAAAAAAAATCCTCTTTATTTGTGCATCCACACAAAAACATATTACTAACAATTTAACTTGGATGCTGGTGTGAAGAAATAAGATTCTTAGGGTGAAAATAGGAAATTTATATTATCGATATAAAGAAAATAATTAGTGGATAGTGAGGACCATACGTCACAAACTCATGAGTGAGTTGCCAATTTGTGTAGTGATTTTCAAAGTTTTTCATGTCATTAAAAATTCATAACTTTCTTATTAGTTATCCGATTTTGCTCAAACTTTTTTTGATTGGTTTGTCTGATTTTTCTGGTTCTATTGAAAGTAAGTTATTTTTGGAGTGGACTTGGGCTTTAAAAATGAAATGAACATATATAGCATGGACTACTTGAAGAAGAAAAATAATCTTACACACACTGTACATGTGCATAGCCCATATGATTATATCAAGGAATCCTGGATTAATCTGTACAATTTTATTTTGCAGTTCCTTTTTTGATAACTGTCAACTGTAAATTCAGAAACTTTCAGGACTTGAAACTTCATGATTGGAAAACTGCAGATTACAATAATTTAGTGATGTGTCAAAAGGCCATTTTCATAATGTACATGTAATCAAATTTAATGCATACATCTTTATTAATTTCATTGTGCCTTGTAACAAATTATTTTATTCATCTGTTATGAATAATTGTAATTCAATTGTCAGAATGCGAATTGCATACATTAATTGTTGCTATGTAGGACAAATATTATGGCCTGTCCTACGTGACAACATGCTCATGCAATATTATGTAAACTCACTTGAAGTTCATTCTAAGGACAAATAAGAAAAGAATAATAAGCCCAGAAGCTTTTTCAATATTTGAATTAAAAGGTGACCGGATTATAAAAACAAATAGCGATAACTCTCAAGTTAATAACCTAGAGAATACAACCGCTTCAAGCGTAAAGGTCGAGTGAAGTGAATACCGGTAATCGGTCTTTTACCTTTGTAATTTTCCATTCACAAAGTTTCTGCATTTATGCAATATTATTGATTAATCATTAATGAGGAGGCATTTCATTGACTTGTGGGGGGTATCTAGTGTCAGGTGTTGGTAAATAGCACAGAAAATCATTTACGTCAGAGGGAGAGCTCACAGAGCGGGATGATTGGCCTAAAACTCTAAATGAGGGATGGGTGAATGAGTGATAGTCTAGAATGAACAGACTCTGTATATCATAGAATTATAAAATGACTCTGAAAATAGTCAAGTCTGCTTTCTAGTTTCTAGCCTATAAATGTATGAATGGTCTTTGTATTTTCGAATAGAAATACTAATTCAAAAAACATTTATTAAAGGGGCTGATCAATTCAAATTTTGCAACTGGAGATAAATATTTGTTCACATGTTTTCCAAGTATTGAATGAGTTATGAGGTATGTTAAACAGACTGGAGTGAATGATACAAATAATCAATTCCTAGTGAACTAAGTTTAATAATATTGACGACAACATTGTTAAGTTAGATGATCAATTATACATGTACCTACAGTACATAGAAATACAATGTATACAGTGTACAGTGTACATGCATGTAACGGTAGGCCTAATTGAAATTAAGCCATTGCTAGAATCTACATGGAATTGGTTACATGATGAATGCGATGCACAGAGATGTTGCTCTTGCATACAAGTACATACTGTATGTATAGTGATTCAAATCTAGACAAAAAAGACAAGATGAATTACATGTTTGAAAACATGAAAAGTACATAGCAATACATACATATGAGATATAATGTACATGGCTACATGCAATGAAAAGTTGAAACAATGAGATAATGTACAATAATACAGTGCAGTCATACAGTGTATACATTTGACAGTAATGTTTGAGCAGGTCTGGTAGCAGAATATGGTCCTCACATCAGTCACATGGAATTCATTGTATAATAATACAATGCATTTTTATGCATTCTTGTGAAATGTTGTGAACCTGAAGTACGTGTAGGCACTTACATTAGCCAGCAGTTGCACCTGTTTCATTTTATATACATTTTTCTGAAAAATGGGAAGTGGTGTTATTTTGTCTAATTGTAAATTGCTTGCATGATCATTTCAAGCAGGAATGGGTAGTTGGTTACCTACATGAAGGACAGACTGAAGAAAGAGAGGGAAAGGGTAGAAAGATGATTGGTTTGAGGAAGGACTGACAAACACTGCAACTGGATGTGACATCAAAGATTATCTTTGACAGATTGAAAAGTGCTTTAATACTGGTATCTAAATTCATTACATGAATTCACATTAACAAGTGTGTTTAAAGTTTGCTTAGTGCAGACAGCAGCAGAAAATAATATTTTGTATGGAAAGGAACTTTCCATTTAGTACGTTTTTTTTTAAGAAGAAAAAAAAAATCTTCTCTATCATTGCAGGAACTGAAAAAAAGAAAGAAAAAAGATTGGATTATTTTTCCAGAAATGGATTTAAAAGAGGAATAATCAAATACATTGTCCTGTTTTGCTCCCATGTACATGTACGTGTCTCAATTAGCTGACAGCATGAAGAGTTTTTTCTTCTTCTGTGAGAGAGGAGCATCTCAACAGGTTTTGTGTTTGTGAAGGATTTTTTTATTTACATGTATTTTGATCAGGATTTTTTTCTTTTCTCTTTTGGTCACTGCAGTATTAAATTTGAGATATACAATTGTAGAAATAACCAAAACAAAGGAAATAAATCCACAAATGGATGTAATAATAATAATAATGTATTCTTATATAGCGCATTTTATACAATTTTGAGATACACTGAGATACACATGTTTGAAAGAGTATAAGAGGAGTGATAAATGGACACTCTCAATAATGTCCATTTATTCTGACGGAATGAAGAAGTGACAGCGATTTTAACAATTAAAGCAACAATGGATGTTTTTTTTTTAAATGGATGGATTTCTTTTGAAGATGAATTAGAAACCATAGCTTTGCACAGTACCCGGTTAAATTTCTCGGACTGGCCCTCAATAATGGGGGTCGGATCCTTGGTGATGACAGAAGCACTGTCCCAAAACTAGAATTAGTAGAAAGATAAAAACCAAAGGAAAAACAAAAAGAACAAAATAGATGTAGGGAAAAACGTATACATAACTGCATGCAGGGTAAAAAGGCATACAAAAACCATGCACTACCAACTAAACTGTACTTGTTAAATGAAACGATCCATGTTATAAAAAATTGGTAATAAAATGAATATCTAAAAAAATTACAGTTAGTGTCAAATAATAGTATTAATTTCTAAGAAATGAAAAACCACAATTTGTAGTAAACCAAGAATTTATCTTCTACAACTGAAAGTAAAAAATTAGTACATTCCATGATTTCCAACTAAGATGTTGAAATTAATAAAATCATATGTTAATTAGGTTTGCATGCATTATAAATTCAATACATAGTTCATACATATACATGTATGTACTGTATAGCACTCAAAATGACAACACACTTTCCACCACATCACAAATCATATACATGTACAAGTATATATTACGTCCTAATGGAAATTCTTTAGTTGAGTCAGAAAATTAAATCAAATAAATATACAATATTCCTTACCTTATATGTATCAATGACCACTCCCTCAAATAGACTTCTATGATCGATAACATTTCGCACAAAACCAAACACTTCACAGCACCATTTTCTCACATCAATAACAGGATCCTCTCTCTCAACCATCACAAATCACCACATCACAAATCATATACATGTACAAGTATATATTACGTCCTAATGGAAATTCTTTAGTTGAGTCAGAAAATTAAATCAAATAAATATACAATATTCCTTACCTTATGTATCAATGACCACTCCCTCAAATAGACTTCTATGATCGATAACATTTCGCACAAAACCAAACACTTCACAGCACCATTTTCTCACATCAATAACAGGATCCTCTCTCTCAACCATCAAAGAAAAATATTGATCAAAAATGTTTACTTTGAACATAACTTCTTGAGAGTTTATTTCAAAGTTGTATTCAAAATTCTTTGAATATTCCTTTCACTAGAAAGGTTTATTTCGTCACAATAAAGGCTGATTGAAGCATTTTCAAAAGAAAAATAAGTTGTATAAAAAGATATTTCTTTGAAGGTGATTTCTGAAAGTTTCTCCTCTCCCCCCCCCCCATGTAGTTAACGCACATTTTTGTTTCTGTCCCCATATATACCCATTACACTCTATCTGTTACATGTAGCTTGGGACATATGGCCGATGGGTTTCTTTGCATAATAGAGATTTGGGAATTGTACTCTACTCAATACCAGTGCCACTACAAAGCTGAAGAGCTGTTTGTTATTTTCTGGTTTACCCCGCGGTCAAAAGCAAGATCTGATTTCTTTCTTCAACATCCCTGATTACTCAACCCGGGTGATGTAAATGGGTACCTGGCAGGAATTAATTCTTTGAAATGCTAGAGCGCCGCAATGGCAGCACAGCTAAAGCCGGGGTAATAATCTCCAAGTTTGGAAGCGCTTAGTGATTCTAATAAGCGCTATATAAAAACTGAGTATTATTATTATTATTATTATAGACCTGTCACCCATTTTACTACACCTACAGGTCATGTAGCAGGTCCGGGAGCCGAGTCTCAGTTCGGTCTCAGATCACACCTAGAAATAACCTGAGAATGGACCAGCCCGACACTCATTACACCTACATTTACTTTGGGGTTGGCCTGGAACCAACTTTTTAGTTGTTGTTGTTGTTGTTGTTGTTTTTTTTTTTTTGGGGGGGATGGCGTAACAGGGGTCTTAAAGTTGAAATTTTAACTTAAAGGACATCAGATAACTACAAGTACTGTGTGTATAACATCTTTCATGATTCACACAAAATGTCTGTATTCACTGATTAAAAAAACTGTCACAATTTGAGGGGAAATGTCTTTGGAGTTAATGCCCCTAACCTGCTCTGTTAAAGATCTTCAGAATTTTTTTCCCCTGCTGAACTTCGCATGCCCTTCCAGTTTCTGTAAGACAGGAAGCAAGTCACTGTGGACAAGGCCCTGGATTGGAGTACCGGTACCCCGGTACATGTACGGTACATGTAGGTATGAACTGAAAATATAAGTGTACATACATGTACACTCCAAATTGTATACATATACTTGCATGGCAGTGTGCATTTGTAACATTTGAAAACCTACATTTCATTGTACAAGTTAAATTCACTGCTTGTCGAGCCTTGCCAGTGCATGTATTAGTATATCAGGGCAGCATAAGGTCATTTGTTGAATGAGACCCTGGGATACAAATGGTTTCCCTTACAAGTCAAAGTTAGGTAAGGTACCCTTTTTTCATTGTGTACTGGACAAAAGGCTCTTGGATTAGTGAAAGAGCGTGAAGGCCTGGTGAATTACAAAGAGGGAAAGGGAATCACAAACAATCTGTACACAAATGCTCCAACTCACTGGAGGACTAAAGCGCTAACATAAAAAATGTTGGTCAAATATTCGTTCTTATACAACTATATTTTGTTATACTTTATTGGTAGGTGAAAAGTTGATTGTAAAAAAAAAATGCATACCGGTATGTGGAATTAAAACTGAAATTTATAGATAAAAGTGAAGTTTGGAGATTTTTTAAAATTTTGAGTCTATGACAGTAATTAGGGAGACAACTCTAGAGATAAGCTAACCCTTTTAGGGCTAATTGTTTCAAACCTAATATTCTTAAGGGAAACATTTTAGCTAGAATCTATAGTCTTATCATTTTGACTAACAATTTGTACATGTATGTTCTCACAATAACGATGCAGAGTAACTAACTCATATAACTGTCTAAAATTAAAATCAACACGATAAATTAAGTAAAGAGGATTAAAAACAAGTGTTGAACAAAGTTTTATTGCTTATCTTCAATAAATGATAAATAATTGCATCAGATTCTTCGGAAAATAGTCTGTGTACACTGTAAATCGTGATTTACTTCTGCATATTACAGTCTTTTCTAATTAGGAGTGCCAAACAAATAACCATCAAATAACCTTCTTCAAGTCAGTGTAACAAAATTCGGACAATAGTCTGTGTACACTGTAAATCATGATTTACTTCTGCATATTACAGTCTTTTCTAATTAGGAGTGCCAAACAAATAACCATCAAATAACCTTCTACAAGTCAGTGTAACAAAATTCGGACAATAGTCTGTGTACACTGTAAATCGTAATTTACTTCTGCATATTACAGTCTTTTCTAATAAGGAGTGCCAAACAAATAACCATCAAATAACCTTCTACAAGTCAGTGTAACAAAATTTGCTGTCCGTGGGAACCTTTTTAAAATTTGGTGTTGTATAAATTAGTCTTGAGGCTAGTAAGTATAAACATTGTGAGTGAGATTATTTTTACAGTGATATTTAAAAGTACCGGTATTTCATGGTTTTTTACCAAACATTTAACATATTTTTGTCTTTCTTTTCTCTTGCTCTCTTCCAAGATATTCAGGAACATATCCCTGAAAAATAGACTGATTTTTCAGTCTTACAACAGTAACACAACACACACATTTAACAATATCATAACCATAGATAGAATCTAGTACCGAGTTAGAATTGAAAGAGGCAGTAGAACCAAGAAGAAGAAAACAATTATCTTTTTAGACTTTTTACCATGTCATTCTTTCTACATACATCTTCATCACCAGCACGCAACTCAAACCACAAGACATCAAAAGGCATCAAACATCACTTTCATTCGGCATAAACAACCACACTTCATCCCCATCATTCATCAATGCAATGCAATGTTACCACAACTATATCACAGCACAGCCAGACATTATTCAGAGGTCAATCAGGAAATAGAAAATGATGAAAAATTAATATCATGTTTACCTCCGGCTGTGAAGGTATCTGATACATGATGGATGCAGTGTGTCTCGATAATCTCACAAGAAGTCAAGACGAAAAATAAAAGAAGCTGGTGGTTCTCCAAAAAATATGAATCAAGTGAGATATTCAGGCGTTTTTATGATGATGTTGTTACTGCTAAAGCAGGCGAGTAGATGATCACGATATTGTTTTGTACCGGTATGTAACGGCGCGGCCGGTTGATACTACTGTAGAGTGTGTATTTGCGTGTGTACGTGGATGTAAATAATGCATGCATTTCCACATGGCAGTTTACGTTTTACGTTGGAGGTATGGAGGAGGTGCGGCTTCTCAGCCTCGCGGGGGGCCTCTCGTCATTGAGAAAAAGCTGTACGTGAGAGCGCAGATAGCGGGGGACATTTCGGTCAAATGCGTGGGTCGTTTTTATTCCTTCTATTAAGTTCGTACTATCTCTGCATGCGCTCTCCAAGAAAAAATTAACCCAACAGAAAAAGAGCAAGGGAAGAAACAGACATCTCCCCTAGAAAAGTTCAAAGTGTTTTTGTTTTGTTTTAATAATGTTAACAATACTCATTTTCTTCAATAATAATTTCTCAAAAAGGCGATTGATTTTTTTCTATGTGTTTGCACCCCTCGCTTTCGACATTGACTGATCAAAGTGCATCTTGAAAGAATGTAAATAATTCTTGGTAAAGGTTATGATTCAAGGCAATGACGTGATTCTTAAATTTTGTGTGGAACGATCTAGTTAGAATTTTGTAGATCATCGCCGTTTAGACATGTGACAAAGTTCAATCAAGTTCCGGGGAAAATGATGCATTTTGAAAATTAATATTGTTTTTTTGTTCACAACATCCTCCTTACAAATTATCACACTGACCGTGAAAGAAAGTAACTAAGAAAACCAACACAAAATCAATATTTAATCATTATTTGTTATGAAATTAAACTGGTATAAATTTTTGTTTAGACCGAGAGTCTTAGACTAATGTAAAGAACAGAAACAAAAAGTAAAATATACAATACTCGATTTTTATACACTGAAATGAACCGGCAGTGTCATAAAGCGATAATATTCAAATTAGAGACAAAAACTTTAAAAAAAATTAAACCCTTTTATGAACATCAATCTTTGTCTTTTCTCAAACATTGATTTTTGCACTTGTTCTCAGTTCCCCGATTTTCTTCATATGATCTTCTTTTTAGTCTCTTTTATATTTTGGTTGTCCTAGTCTCTTCTTATTTATGTAAGATTTCATATCTTGATTAATTTTCATCTGTTCTTAATTTCCATTTTCTCATTCTCATTTCTTTGAGAAAGGGAGTGAGAACGGGAGGGAGGGAAGTAAGAAGGGAAGAAAGAGAGAGAGAGAAAGAAAGAAAGAGAGAGAGAGAGAGGGAGAGAGAAAGAGAGAGAGAGAGAGAGAGAGAGAAAGAGAGAGAGGGAGAGAGAGAGAGAGAGAGAGAGAGAGAGAGAGAGAGGGGGGGGGGGGGGGGGGGAGGAAGGAGCATGAAGAGAGGGGAAGGGGGACAAATGAGAAATGAGAAATTCAAGTATAGATTAACTATTTATCGAGAAGAATTAGAAAGTAAAGGTATATTTTGGAGGGGAAATGCTGTCTAAAAAACACAATTATTGATAAATTACAACAGACAAGTATGGAATATCTCAAGGAAATAATTTAATACAGAAAACTGTAAAATGATGCAACTGTGAACTTTAATTTTTTGCTGAGGACCTCAGTGACCTAGCAGACAATCTGGAATTAACAAATAGAATTAAACAAACAAATCAAGTAAAATTGATGCAATCTTTATGTGATATATGAGAAATCAGGGAATTATCGTGTATGTTATGTCTCCTGAAACAGACAGAAGACAAACACATGGAAAGTTACAAATCCGTAATGGTCCTCATAATGTATGCTTTTATTGAGATATTATATTAAATATAATACACAGCCAAAATAACTATTAAAAAATAGTTCAACATATTACTTGTCCAAGTTGAAGCCCAGCTAGCAAGCTTAATAAAAAGGAGAAGAAGAAATAGAAGAGGAAGAAGAAGGAGAAGAAAAAATGGAAGGAGAAGCAGAAGGATAAGGAGAAGAAAGAGGATGAAGAAGATGCAAAAGGAAGAAAGAGACTTTAATTTTTTTGTATTTGTAATCTAAAAGCAGAAGTCAGAATTCACATTTATTAAACATGTCTCTCATAACCACATCGATCAAAACAGAGGATTTGGGAAAATTACATTTATTTCCTTGAAAAAATAGAGTGACTTTAAATGGCCTAATCATCAAGGTACTTACACTGTCGCTCATAAAGGTGGAATATTTTAGTTTTACCCCAATTTATGGAACTCTCAGATTTTATTGAATAATAAATTGCCAATGTGTGTTTTGCGGGGCTGCTAAAGCATGTGTATGCTACTATGCTTATCAACTAGGGGACCTACGCCCTCAAGTTATAAATGACAGTAATGAGGATTAACGCCCCACAAAAGGGCACTAATATAGCACATCGACACGGTTTTGATCATGGGGCCTCACAGTTACGAGGCCATTGTTTTGTCACTGAACCATGACTGTACACAGAAAATGCAATAAATTTTCAATAATTTATTGCATTTTACCCCGGTCCCCAACATAAAAAAAATCCTCTGGACGGCCATGCATTATGGTTCAAGGCATGGGCACACAGAATATTTTTTATGTTGGGACCCGGGGTAAAATGCAATAAATTATCGAATATTTATTGCATTTTCTGTTTTTTATTTTATTTATGGAAACCGCCCCCTACCCTAGCCCCGGCTGCGTACAGTCACGGTTCAGTGACAAAGCAATGGCCTCGTAACTGTGAGGCCCGAGGATCAAAACCGTGTCGATGTGCTACATTAGTGCCCTTTTGTGGGGCATTAATCCTCATTACTGTCATTTATGACTTAAGGGCATAGGTCCCCTATTTGATAAGCATAGTAGCATACACATGCTTTAGCAGTCACGCAAAACACACATTGGCAAATTATTATTCAATAAAATCTGAGAATGTATTCTATTATCTAGATCTATTATTTTTAAATTATTTTTAAAATAATTCCATAAATTGGGATTAAAAAAAAATATTCCACCTTTAAGAGCGACAGTGTATATCAAAATGGTGGAAATAGCTCAATTTTCATTACTATCTTTGAAAGTTCGAATTTATAAGAGCTAAATTCTCCATGATTCTTGTATTATAATTGTATCTAGTACTTTTTATGACCATGAAACTAAGAAATGGAATAGAGATGTGTACATCTACAGTATATCATTTCAGTGACTCAATCTTTAGCAATGCTCAAAGAAAACGAATAAACACACAAGACCAACGTTTCAAGTTGAATAATGACAATGCAATATTTTATTCCAAAACCTGCATGAATCAGGAAAAATCTAGCCGTATACATATACCAGCATATAGACAATCGTAGATAAACATTCCTGATCAGAATACATGTTGATTTGAACTTGTTATGAAGGTAAGAATCAACATGACATTCATAAAATACTCATTGAGGCACACATTATATTATTATATCTCTTCCTTCAAATTTTTGGCAGTTATTTCAAGGCAATCATATTAATTTGGCAAGATCATTTTTTAGTTAGAAGAATCATTTATAGACATCATTGGTTAAAATTGGAATCTAAAACAGTTCCACAAGATTATATTTGTGGTAAAAATAACACATATTTATATAAAATTAGAGCACTAATGAGAACAACTAAAATGTACTGGTACATAAATCTTTCCATTACACTCCAGTTCGTTTGTCTCCCTAGTATATATCAATGAATACAGTATAATGTATTTTTAATGTTTCAACTTCATGTTTTAACAAAAAGGAGCCAACCATGGTAGTCATTCTCAGTTCTTTTTACTGAATTATACCAGAGGTAGATTTAAGGCAGTGGTTCTTTCTTAGCCCCACAAACTCATCTGAATGCTGTTACTGGGATTAAAATATATAAAGAAATTGATAAATAGTGAGGACATGACGTCACAAACTGATAACCAAATTGGCAATTTATGTAGTGATTTCCATTGTTCCATGGTTTGTTTTACATACTTTTTCAAAAATTCATAACTTTCTTATTAGTTATTCAATTTTGCACAAACTTTTTTTGATTGGTTTGTCTGATTTGTCTGCTTCTATTGAGAGTAAGTTATTTTTTGGACTGGACTTGCCCTTAAAGGCAGTGTTTTGTTCTTAGCCCCACAAACCTATCTGAATATTTTTACCCCCATAACAAAATTCTTTGTTAACACTGTTTACTACCTCCTGTAATTGCATGTAGACAGAGAAATGCAAGTGTTGAACTTTGTTCATGCAGAGGTCACCTAGAACATCATTATACTTTTGAGTTCATTATAAAGTTTTGATCACTATGAATTATCTTCTGTAGTCGAAACATGGTCAACAACAATTAAAGGGTCTATAAATTTCAAGAGAATTTCCTTTCATGAACATTTCTTAAAATTTAAAAGCAGTGATAGTCCTGCAACATTATATCACCAAGTAAACAACTCTGGAACATGGCATATATGTTTTTGCATTGATAAACATGTAAATACCGGGTAGTAAACATTAAAAACATTAATTCTTGAATATATTTTCAAGAGGCAAACCTTTCAAACGGCTCAATTCATAATGATGACATCCGATCCATACAATACAAATCACATTATAAGATTTTCTTACATGGAATACTATTCTTCAATCTTGGCCTTTTCCCCCAAACTTTTGTGTACTTTTCAACATGATGATACAATAACGATACAACAATACTATGTATATTACAGACAGTGATTGCTCTTCATAAAACTGCATTCACATGATGCAGTAAACCACCTAAAAAAACGCTGCGGAAAACAAAAATAACCCTTGTGTCGTCTACATAGAACAATAAGTAATGGGTAGCATGTAAATGAAAGCAGAAATACAACATCCTTTAAATGTTCACTGTATATATCTCAGCATGTATGTACACATATTTATATGTTATAAACTTCCTCCTGTTCTTATAGCACCTGGATTATACAGTTTACACAACTGTACAAAACAAAACAACAACAAATTAATACGTTGTTTCAATTTTGATTGATATGTGCAAACATGACTAGAGTTATTTTGTAATCCAAACATGATTTTTATGGGATGTAAAACAGGGTACTCAAATTGTCCTTGAATTGATTTTTTCGAAAATAGTTTTGATCTTGCTCTCTTCCAAGAATCCCCACTCCATCCTTGTCTATCAATTTTACCCACCTCTTTAATAACTGTATTTACAGTCCAAAAACAATATCGGTTTTCTGTGATAATATTCAACACATATATACAGTTAACAACCAAATCATTCATACCCTTACCAAGTTTTGTAGTTTTTTAAGTTGTATGTGAAAAAAAAAGATTTTTCCCGATTTATGTTTCTTGAGAATGTGACATATCAAAGCTTAGGTTTTAAAGTATCCAACAAAGGGCCTAATTCAACCAGTCCGCCTTTCGTTCTAGAGATCCAAAATACACAAAGAGCATCAAATTTAGATGGGGTATGAATAGTTTAGTTGTTAACTGTAGTTTGCAGTAATATCACTTTAAAGGAGAGTTAAGGCCCTTCTGGTACTAAGCCAGTGAATTATAGTGAATGTTATGTCTACTGAAACAGACAAAAGACGAACTCAGAAAACAAACACACCAAGGCTATTATAATGGAAACTGTTAACAAATCTTTAACTCTATCCCATGATAAATACAATGTGGTGCAGGTAGATTACTTGTGTGGCATATAAAGAGTTAAATACAAACTTCTGGCTTCAAATAACAACTGAATAAAGTACTTAAAAGGTACTTGATAGGCAACAATTAAGTAGATAATTAAAACCATCTCTTCTTTGTAAAGAAGGAAGACATTTCCAGCAGCATTTTGACACTAATGAAGAAAAAAAAGAAGATTAAATTCTGCAGAAAACTTTAGAATATATTACATAAAAGGACATGTTTTCCTTGCAAACTAGGGACTCTATAACGTTTTTCAGATGAGAGATACACTGTAGTGCTGCTGAGGTAGTGAGGTCAATGCTAGATGTACAATTAATGATAATCTGAAAGTTTTTTTTTTGTTTTGTTTTTTGTTCCCAATCTAGAAATCTGGAAAGCGGCGGAGGAATCTTATCCCACTAACTTACAAGCCCACCCTAAAACTTGTTAAAACACTAACTTATAGTGTATTTAATAGCACATTCACTGGTATAACATTTTTAGAAGATGCAATTATGAATTACAACTTTCATATAGAAGCCATCTAATGCTTCATAAAAAACAAATTCTATGTTATTACTCAAAAGCGAGACATGTGCGTAATCTTGAATACTAGCTATGACAAAAAAAGGTCTGACAGAATATTAAAAATCCTTACTTTTTTTGAAAAAATATACTTTAATTCAAATAAGTGATATCTGTATATAGAAAATGTACAAAGAAAGATAAAAACCCAGATGGTTTGAATGAGCAACAGATTACTACACTTGTACTTTCCATTGTTCCTGATTTAAAAATCTTTTTAATATATCTATGCTCTGCTATTCGAAAACAAAAGATTTACTACATGGGTATGATAAACATTTAATATGACATTTTGGCTAGTTGCTCTTAAAACTTAGTTCTGTAGAACAGTATCTCTGTGTTCATCAAATCAGCTAATTCCTCAAACCATTTTGCTTTAAATCCTGTCTCTTTTCAATATATATATATATATATATATATATATATATATATATATATATAAAGCTATGATATAGTTTATCATCATCATCATCATTATTATTATTATTGTTGTTGTTATCATCATCATTATTATCCTTATCATTATTAGTATTACCATAATTATTATAATTATCTTTCATTATTAGTATAACCAGAATTCAAAGATTAAGGACAAGTCATCTATTCTGAAGGGCATATTGAGCTAAGGTCACCTACATGTAACTGATAAGAAATGGACTTTGTATGAAGGTCAGCGGACTGAGCAAAACAATCGTTTACAAGGAATCACAAGATAGCCAACAGAAAACATCACACTACAAAGGTCATTACAGATCAAACAACTCGTTCAGACGCAAAGATAAGTGACATTACCTACAAAATTTATCATTGACCAGTCTTCAAAGACAACTTTAGAATACTCATCTATATGAAGGTTGTCTGTCACTATAATGCCATTCAATGCAGCCTGAAAGATAAGACTAGATGTACAAGAAGAGGGATTCATAAAAGATGAAAAAGGTGGTCATAGAGACACAGAAAAGAGAGAAAAAGGCAAAGAACAGGTCATTTAAAGAGAAAGGTTCAATTCTGGTAAAGGTAAAAAAAGATCTTAATAAAATATGAAAAAAGAAAAAAGAAAGAACAGTATCATGTTCGTACTTCTTAACAATGCACAATCTTGTGACAGAGAAAAAGGGAAGCACAGAGTGAATTAGGCTTTCAAATATTACATCTGTTCATCATAAAGCCCGATGTCCTTGCTTATAGAAACAAGAATAGTTTGAAGTCAAGAGACAGTAAAGACTTACGAGTCTGTGTTCTGAATAAGGAGTCCATGCATGTTGAGAGCACAAGATATCCTCAGTGACCGTACCACCTTACGATCCAGCCGATGGTTGTATTGAAGAAAGAAACTCATCAAGAGAACAGTCCTTGAGAGATCGAAGAGCGAAGTTTTTGATGATTTCGCTTCAGATGTTTGGAAATAAATGTAGCCTCTTGACAGGAAGGCATTGATCCAGTTCTATCCATTCCCTGAATGATCGATGCACAATCCCAGGCTCATACACAATCCCCATTTATGAAGGGTGCTGTGGGTTGTTCATTTTGGAAGGGCTCTGTGGGTTTTCCATTCTGGAAGGGCGCTGTGGGTTGTCCATTCTGGAAGGGTGTCGGCGGTAGTCCATTCTGGAAGGGCGCTGTGGGTTGTCCATTCTGGAAGGGTGTCGGCGGTAGTCCATTCTGCGCTCTCCTGCTCTGTCGCACAGCTACCGCTGCCGTCACAGCTCCTCCAATGCCGCTGCCGTCCTCCGCGTGATGGAACTTGACATCGTACTGGGGCACCAACTCCTTGATCTCAGACACCATCAGCTCCCGGAACTGGTGGAAGTGGAGATAGAGGGAGCCGTCCACGGCCACGGTGATGCTGGGTTTGTTGATGCGCCGCGCTATCTGGGAGATCCCCGAGGCGATCAGTCTGGACGCACGGGTCCAGATGGAACGGGAGAGCGCTCGGATGATCTGAAGCTCAGCTGCGGTGGGTTGAAGATCAAAGCTCTGGAGGATCTTTATCGTCCCAGATAAGTCTTCAGTTTTATCGCTGAGATGGAAAGAAAAAGTATAGATTTATGATGAAATAAGGTCTTATTTGCCCTCATTAACCAAGAGTAGAGACGTCAATATGGACCTATTCATTGCCCTCTCAATAGTTTGTATTTTCCCTATGAAGAATCTGTGTTAGATTAATTGCCAAAGTTTGTTCAGCACAAAATAGCTTTCTATGATAAGAAATAAAGGTAGAGAATTAAGAATTACTAAGAAGATAAAGCCAACAATCATAACATATGGTAAAATGGTAATTAAAACTCGATTTTTTTTAAAAGGTTTTCAAATCTACTTATTTTATGACTTGGGTCAGATTTTGTTGAGGAGCAGAATATGAACATGTTCTTTCGAGCACAGACATTTGCTCATGCAAAAACTGCTCTAGGCTTTATCATGTCAGATATAGGGTTAGGGTTAGGGTTAGTTTTGGTCCAAGGTTGAAATTAAGACTTTAGTAAGTATACAGGTAGGTAAATGATTCTGGAACGATCAACGCTGAAGACATGTCTTAACGTTTCTATTGTTTCATCACTGATGATATCTTAAAAGTAAACATGGTTTGAAGTCCATCTGGTCACAGGTTCAAACAAAGATCACATCAGTTTTAGGGAGACTATTGAATAGAGGCTGGGTTATACAGTAACCTAAGAATTGGGGTTAGGTTCAGTGTTTGGTCCAAGGTTAAAGTTACCGGTAAGACTTTGGCTCGTGTAAGTAAATGACTGTGGAACAATTGTTGCCACAGCAAGTGTCGTACACCCTTCCTATCTTTGAGGAAATCGTCTGCATGGTCAAGTGCTCGGACAAAGGCAATACTTTTTTGGATGATAACTACCATAAACTGACCTGCTGCACTTGACACAAAGAAAACGCTCTTGGCACAAAATCAAAAATAATTAAAAATTTGGAGGTCACTTTCTTTAGCGAGCAGACAAAGAAATAGAGACAGTAAAAAGAAAGATGGCAAAAGGTAAGCAAGGGGGAGATTGAGGGACAGATGGAAAGAGAGACAAACAAAGAAGGAAAAGGCATTGAAAGACTGAGACAAAGATAGAGAAAAAGCAAGTAACAAGCCAGTGATAGCAAGTACATACATGTATATGATAGAAAAGGGTAGAGAGGAATAGAAGAGAGAGAGAGAGAGAGAGAGAGAGAGAGAGAGAGAATAATAATACAAATTCAAGAGCTACAATAAGAAGGAAGGTCGACAATAACTTAACACACACCTTCCAACATAATTTATAGAGATAAAAAGAAAATTCTTTTTAATACCGGTTCATGACTTTAAATGCCAGTGTGAATGACTGACTAATATCAAAGTAAAATTATCTTTCCTTTATGATATGATAGTATTCATTCCATGTTTACTTTTTGCAGTTTTATCTTCTCCGTAAAGATAGCAGGGAATTAACCCAAGAATGTAGAGCTGAGGTAACATGAGAGGCCAATGCCTTCCAATTCACCTTTTGATATTAAATGGTGCCACTTTATTGGATGAAGACAGTGGTAAAGTTACAAGTGGGTGGTGGAGGGGGGAGGGAGGGGGGCATGGGGGTGACACAAACCCCCAAATCACAGGGTGAAAAAAGAAAGAGACAAAAATGAAAGGAAAGCAGAAGAGGAACTTGAAAAAAAACAATAGGCCCCCTTCCCACACTCAGTGGCTTTTAATAGTTTGGATTTTATATAGATCTATGTAGTATAACAGAATGCTAATTTGAATTTCAAGCAAAGTGATGACAATTTTAATCCACTGGTTACAATTTGATTTTGGCATAAGTAACTCACATTTCCAAAGACTTGCTCATATCTCACATTTAGTAATCATTTTTATTAGAACTGATGGACGGATTTCCATCAAACTCAAGTCATGTACATGTACCGTATGTATACAATTTAGCATAAAATCCTATTCCTATTCAATGCCCAGCAATCCTACCATTGTTAGAGGCACTAATTGCCAACCCATTCATCTAAGAGAGGGAATTATGCCTGTCATAAAGTACACACTTCATTTGATTGAACAGAGAGAGATGAATGTCTGGTTAATATTTACATACCTTATGATATCCGAAGCTCTAATGCGATGTTAATCAGATTTTCTTTACTTTATCTGTTAATTACGTGCACCGCATCACCAATCAAAATAAACTTGAAACTTGAATCAGCGGCACGGGGTACAGGCTTAATGATATATTAATTATGATATTAATCTTGATAGTGTAGACTTTGTGTGCCCCGTTATGAATGTAGGTCATTGGCAGATATTGAACTTCCTGGTGAGTCCTTAGGCAAACAGACCTCTTTAAAATAAAAACTAAACAATCACATGATGCAGAATAAAAATATTGCATGCTCAGGTGTTCACTATAACAAAATACATGAACTGATAAATTCAGAATTTCCCAAGTAATGTTATATTTCACCAAAACTGTTGGCCGGCGTTGAAATGTAATTCTGATTGTGGAGGTGAATATATGTTATATTGAACAATGAAATGCATGCAATGATTGTTATATAAAATTGTGGAATTTTGCGTTGTCATGCCTTGCTCCTTAGGAGTCAGACCCTCTTGATTACATTAAGGTTGCTTTTGTGTCTGATGTGTGCAGCTAAGACAATGCAAACAATATAGGCCTGTCATCATCAGCTCCAGTTTGCCAAATAGTAACCCGCTATTTGAACTATCCCGATCGCAAATTAGCCAGCTAATTTGCTTCTTCATCAGCCCGCAGTTGCAATTAGTGGGATATTTGGTCGAGTAGATATCCCGAGTAATCTTTGTCTTGTTTCCTAAATATCCCGCTATTTGGGAAATAGTGGGCTAATTTGTGCCTGTCCGAGCTAGTTTGTGATGAGCGTATCGGTCTGGTGAAGATGCAATTTTGAGCTTCGGGATGATTTCCCGAGTCTGGAGATAGCGGGTTATTTGGTAAACTTGAGCTGATGAAGACAGGCCTAATGGGTTACTGCACAATCAAATTCACTTTTGTATGCGTTTTATTTTTCAATAAAGGTTGTAATATATGTACTGCACACTCGTGCTCATACAGTTAACAACTAAATTATTCATACCCTGTAATACCAATATGTGAAAAATTAATTTGTTCCAATTCATGTTTCTTGAGAATGTGGCATATAAAAGCTTACATCTGAACGTTGTCAACAAGGCCCTATTTCAACCAGTCCACCTTCCATTCTTGAGTTACAAAAACCCACACACACAAAATGTCCAAGGGGTGTGAATAATTCAGTATCACAACATTTTCAGCTCAATAGGATACCCTCTAATAAATACCCTATTTTATATTAGAAATATGTCATCAAAATATCCTGTTGTTGTATAATATGCTGTATGCCTAATTATTACAAATGCCTTCAATAATGTAAACATAGGTGTTTATTTTTTAAGATCAGTGTTTAATCAGGAGTGGGGGATGGGAGGTAGGGGCAATGCTGCCAGCAAAACCATCTCTTGCATACGCTTTGAAGTTGGACATATAGACAAGTTCTAAGGAAACTTGACTAGTCCAATTTAGTTTTTTTTTAAATAAAAGATTTTACTGGTCTCAGAACCAAGATGCAGTACGTCACATACATGACTAAATACAAACATGATCTACTACAACATAGAGTATCGCCTTTAATATTACAAGATGATCAAATGGAATGGATAAGACATAACAGACACTATCAAGCGGACACATCTCCCTATAATACTACTATAGTGTACATGAATGAAAAGATAAAGCCAGTCCTTTGAATTACATTCATTCAATTTTATAATCTGATTATTAAGTCTACGAATGAGTAAATATTTAGTCTACAAATAAGCAAACAAAATGGATAGGGAGTTTTGGGGTCAAATATAATGGTTCTGCATGCGTTTTCATGACATGCTGATATTTCAAAGGCACTCGTAGATGAATGGAGCATTAATACTACTATAGTGCACATGAATGAAAAGATCCTTTGAATTACATTCTTTCAATTTTATAATCTGATTATCAAGTCTACAAATTAGTAAATATTTAGTCTACAAGTCAACAAACAAAATACAAAGGGACAAAGGAATTCACATTAAAACCTAGCTTGAGTCGATGTTGAAAAAAATAATTTGGATTTTAGATAAGGTTATACATATTTTTTTCTGTTTTTTCTTTATCTGTTCAACTGTTGCCTTGAAATGACCTGTGGACAGTGCAAACTAAAATGTTGCTCGTTTACACCTGAAAAGAAATTCTACATGGAAAAAACAAACCCCAATAAAAAAAGGGGGAAAGAGATGACCTGACAAAATCTGAAGCCAATCAGTTATTAAAATAAATACAATTTTTTTTATTTATTTTGTGACTATATGTATACATGTGACACAAATCTCAAAAAAGTATACAGGAAATATGTTTATTTCATATACTTCTTTAATGGGAACATCTCAAAACATGCAAGTCATCATATATGTCTAGAGTAATGGTGTAAAGTTCATTTAATTCTCTGACAACAACCAAACATTTTAGAAGATTACCTGTACATTACATTTAACATTTCTTACTTTAATTTGAACTGCAAAAATGCATACTCATGCAAGATGTTAAGAAATGTCATTCTGAAATTAAGAATTAAAAAGAATTTTGCTTATTCATTTCAGGGAAGGGGGGGGGGGGTGGACTGGAAATAAATACATTTTCTTTTCATCTGAACTAAAACTTAATGGACATAACATTTACATGTCATACCCCAATATCCACATTTAAATGTTTTAATTTTTATAACTCTTACACCAAACAGTCATGATTTCTTGTTTTTAAATTGAAGTCTGAGGTGGAAACTTTTCATGTAATGTAAGACATCAGAGAATATGCAATTAATGTTGAATGCAAATATATAAGGAAATCAATGGACTTTAAATATAGATATAATTACTTGATAAAAATGTGATAAAATGCCTGGAAAAATGTATGGAGTATAAAACTTAGGTATGAAATGAAGCATATACTGTATACATATTATTCAATAACATATGCAAGACATGTGGGGTGTATACTTACTTTTCAATATATGTAAGATTCTTGGTGTCGAAGCCCCATTCCTTCTCGAGGGCCTCTGGAAGCACACCTCCAAAGATAACTTTCTGATTGATTAAATGGATCATAGAAAGACGAAGGATCTCCCCAAGGTACATGCCAGCTATCATCTTCTCATAACTACATGTACAAGATAAAAAATAGGAAGAAAAGATGAAAGGAATTACTTGTGATTTTGATAACATTCATTGAACAATCAAAGGAGTGGAGAATAGTTCAGAGCTGGAAAGCTCTAAATTAAAAGAGCTATTGTTAACAAAAAATCGTGGAAAAAAAGAAGAATCCAAATCTGTGAATTAATAATATTTCATTACTGGAATTGTGCATTCCATTTAATCACTGAACAATACTTAATTTTCTGATGTAAAATGAGCATACAGGTGTATATATATGTTATTGTATTCAATAATATTAATTTCTTAACATTCCTAACTTATCTCTAGTTTCAAATCTAAATTATCAATGCTAATAATGAAGTTTTTATGATCATCATCATTTCCCTCAAACCAACCCGTTATAGAGCTTGGATTGCCTAAATTTGAACGACACCTTGAAGACCATATGTACTAGTCAACTCATCTCAGCTCTCAATTAACATAAGAAAAAGAGGATCATGGGGACCAATGGTCACTGATTAGGCATTGTTTGCTATAGTGCAGTGGGGCTTTAAGAACCATGAAATAACTTACAATTGTTTTCCATGATTGAAAGTCCTCCCGTCAATGTCCCGATCGAAGTCGGTCCTGATATCTTCCAGACACCCGTTATCACCGAATGCTCCACACTCGCAGTCGAGGATGACAAACTTGTCCGGTCCTTTAGGGCCCTCGTACATCTCCACTTTCTCTGTACATTCCAGGTAGGATGCATTGCAGCCAGTGCCTGTGAGAGGGAGATGGTGCACAAAAGACATATGTTAGTACCGAGTATATCAGTTAAATAAGCTTTTTATTAAAAAAATACTAAAAGATTTATTCATAGGCTTTTTGTAAACAAACACACTAACAATTGATCACATTTGGTTAATACAGGTGTGTCTGTAAACATCAATTGAGAAGTGTTCAATCAAACTGACATTTAAAGTGTATATATTAAAGTGTTGTGTGCACAAAAAAAGAAGTATTATTTAGAAACTGATAATGGCCACCCAAATCCAAAATAGTTCAAAGCAGGACCATAATCAGATATTAATGTAGAAATATTGGAAGAATAGTCAAATGTAAAACTGTAGATGCAAGGTAAAAGAATCAAAATAGTATTAGCATACATGTAGGTAGTAACAGAGATAGCAATATATCTATCTATATTATACAAATATACAAGAAATAGTGATGTTTTTTACACAAAGAGATCGTTTAACAAATTTTTCACCCTTAGGGCTTTGTCAAATAATGATTTTATTTTCGCCCTAATTGTTTAAATATATAAGGACTGTATCTAAAATTAGCATCAAGATCAGAGGTAGATGTAGAAATATTACAAGCTAAAAATAAAATAAAATAACAAGACACATATATTGATATGAATGTCAGAGGTACATGTAGAGGTAGCTGTTTAAGCAACAAAAGAAAAATAGAGAATTAGAAGAACGGTTAGTTTGAGATGTAATAGAAGTAGACGATCTGAGGTAGATGTAGAAGTAGTAGAAGTAAAAGTACTTAAGAGTATTAAAGGTAGATGTATATAAAGCAAAATTTAAAGTGGTATTAGGAGCAAAAGTCAATGAATAAAAATGCTTAAAAGGTTTAGAAGATGATGGGTAAATGAAGAAATAGAAACAGAATGATGAGTATTACCCGAAGCAGAGATAGATATAATATAGAAGTAGTAGAAGTAGTATATTAGAAACAGAGGTTGTACAGTACAGTCATGCAAATGATGTTGCAGCAGAAACGAAAGAGGCTTAAAGATATAGACCGGTAGCGGAAAAATTGCGGTTCAAGGGTTTTGGGTGCAAAATATCCATTCAATATTGTTTAAATATTGCCTAGAGGTTTAGATGGCAATACTTCAACCAAATTCTCAATAAAGCAGAAATACATGCCTAAATGTTCAATGTTGTAGTGCATTCGCGATATCTATCCAAGCCGGATTGATATGTAATTTACCAAATATATCAATTAGTTGGCGGTATCCCAGCAAAATTTGTATCATCACGTATTAGTAAAAACATATTCTATCACATGATTGGTAATAAGAGCTTCAATTTCATTTTTTGAGAGGGGAGCGTTTCCAAAACTGGCCTATACCTTTAAATGTAGCCTTATCACAGAAGTAAAACAAACAGTATGAAGCTGAAATTATCAATCGTTATAAAACTTACCAAGAATTAAACCCACAACACAGTCATGATTCTTGAAAGCACCAGCCATTTGCGTTGCTACGGTATCATTGATCACTGCTACTATGTCAACTCGTACATTCTACAAAGAAAATATGAGACAAGGGAGGGAATGTTGAGCTAAACATCAGGTATTAAACATTGAAAGTATAAGCGAGTTCGTACATAGCTACAGAACGCATTACCCAAAATATCCACAGATCTTTTACACGATGGATACGTCCTACTTGTGCATTTTAGAATAATCACTGCTGAAGTGATGGAGGTGCTTCATGAATACCTTTTGTTTGCCTCTTGAGAATAATACTTCCACCTGTGTATCAGATAAACGTACTGTCTGTGCATAAATGAATACTGATTACATAACTTTCATCAGCACCAGTATTCGTCTCAATAGGTTTTACAATTCAGGAAAAAAATGACCTTTATCTGCCCATGCGCAGATACATGTAGTATTTACAAACTGGATTATTTTGCAGGAAGAGTTATAAAATATTAAATCTACCCAACATGAAAGAGTAGAGACCAAAATGTAAAGGAAGTTAGGATAGGTGCAAAATGGAAGTATTTCCTCCCGGATTTTGTTAAAGAAAGCTGACAATTGTAGAAATACAGGAGTTAAAAAGTGCAAGCCAAATTCACCTAGTCTTAAATTTTAGTCATAAAACTAGGCAAGATTGAGGTGAAAACATCTTGTGAAGTATACACAAATATTCTGATACTGCAACATGGAAAAGATTCTGAGCCAACTAAGAGGTCACGCTAGTTCAATTCAATACTCTGGTACTTATAATGACCTGGTGACATTTTTTCACTCTTTGTTCAGGTACATTTCATAGAGGCACAAAATTCTAAATCAATAAAATTTAATAGCACTGCTTACCTATAGTATATTTCATTTTAGGGAACTAAATAAGTATTTTCATATTCTTATTAAGTGCCATAAAAAGAGAAGCATTACCTCCTTAAAGTGGTCATAAAAATTACTTGGCAAAATTTCAAGAATGTCTGCTCATAATTTTGGCATTTCTTCAAAAATGGATTCACAGTATAAGTCGATCATGCTTCATGGCTACTGAGATTTACAGTAGTGCTTCTTGAACAAAAAAATGCAAGTAATTAGTAGGTAATGATAACAAATAATAAAAGGTTGCCACTAACGATAACAAACAACAATATTTTCTCTAGGAACCAAAAAATTCCCCCAAAATAAACCATTCTTATTTTTACCTTTCTCTTACAGGCAGCTTCAAGGAGGGGTACAACATCTTTCCCTTCCACCCCAGCTGCGTCGTAACCCTTAGTCCATGTTACTAGAGTAGCTAGAAAGACAAAAGAACAAAAGAAAAAGAGCAGGTGAAATAGTTATATTGTCTAAATTATGTCGAAATAACACCTCACTGTCTGCCCCCTCCCAGTTAAGAGTCAACGGTTGTTCACTCGGCTGATAAGTTTATGACGTTGTTTTGTGTAGAGCGAGAAGCAGAGGTCACGGGTCGCTACATGTACATGTAGCCAGGTAGGCTGCATGCTGGCGCCAAAGTATGGGCACACTTGTGAACTAGCGCTGTTGTACTTACACATGGTTAGAAAAAGGATTGCATTGTCCTGGAAAAAAACGCCTAAAATTCAATGAAATGACCTTCAATGAAATGACCTTCAATGTTGACCTTGGATTAGTTATTCTGCATCAAGAAGGTATATTTGATCATTTTAGTATTTCTAGTTATTTTCTAGAAGGTTATTTCTAATCTGGCCAGAATCTGTAGCTAGCATGCAGACTTGGGTCATAACGTTTATGACGTCTACACAACATGCCGTCATGAAAATCACCCCTTGATTCTCCAAAGATTTCGGATGCTATTACTCCTCCCATAGGCAATGAAATCTCAAGAAGTTTGTGTTGTTGTATTCGATGAATAACAAGCTCTCCGTAGATATGTAATTTGTCTATTTCATTTTTGGCCTCGGATCATCTTTAATGCATCTACTTATTTTCATTTTTACAGAAATCTAAATAATATCTTCAGCTAGTAAAGACTTGTAATAAGGATTTCCTGAATTAAAATCCTGTTCATTTCATAAAAGGAAATATTGGTGATTGAACGTGTATACCCTAAGCAAAAATATATAGAAAAAATAATAAAACAAATCTTGCATCATCATTTTTTCTGTCTCATAACCTTTGTTTGTACTTGGCTATCATTGACTTATTATTCACATACTTCTCTTCACCCAAACTTCCCCTACAGTCAGTCAGGTAATCATTAACTTGAAATGCCAACGTGTCCGTACACACAACCTAAACAGTTAATAAAGTAGGACCCAACCTCTGCCAATCCCCCAAAACAAATATCACGAGACCAGGAGAATAAATACCCGATGTTGGCCGACTCGGTGATACACGTAACTTCTCTTCCTTGTTTAATCATCACTTTTGGCATGATGCCAATTAATGCGCGTACGTCATTACCTGTAACTTCTGTATTGTCTCAGAATAATTTTCCCCTCTCAAAATATGGCGGAATGTTGTTGATTCCCGCCGATTGATTTCAAAACGGGTAAACATTGCCACGTCCTATTGGCCACTGAGGGTTCAGAAACCCTCCCACATTAGAAGTCAGGTGATATCGTGGGATTCTTTGCAGACTGAAGCAAAGTCTATCAGTGTCGGTTGCCGCATACGAACGAACGTGCTGATCAGACAACATTGGGATGTTTAGTCTAGGCTACTGTGAATTACGTGTACTAAACACTGTCAGATAAGGATCCACAGGTACATACATTAGATACCAATCATTTTCTTTTACAGTCATGCTTTGAAGTATCATGATTCCTATAAACTGGGTTTATGGAAACGACCGGGAATGATTTTTTTTAACTCATTGAAATGCAAATACAAATAAAGATACAAATGTTACACAAACGTTTGCCCTCTAGTGAACTTTTTTAAAGGTCTCCTTAAAGGTAGTAACTTATACACAGTGACTATGATGAAAAGAAAGATAAACCTCCATTTCTATTAGAAATTTAAAAGTGGTAAGTAGTTGTCGTAAAGTCCATGCATACACATAGACTCCCTCACACTTGCTCATACATCTTAGGGTTTATGCTCAAATACGACACTCCGATATCGGTGGTGCAAGGCTGTAAAAGTGCCAATTTGGCTACATCAGCTCCATGCAGAGGCGAGTTTGCACTTTTTACCCCAAAGTTATTGCTAGGGTTCATTTGGTAATCAGTGCTAAGCCATTAGCACACAAAGTTATCAAGAACAATATCAATGTTGTAGACACAACAATTGTAAACGATGGCATGACTAGTAAAGGTTTTGTGAGCTATCATCATGGCTAGGTCCACATCACTGACTCAGCAGATAAAAAGCACTGCAGATGTGTAACACAACCCTCCATTAAAAGCGTCGTGATTGGAGGATGAAATAAGCATAGCCAAAAGGCTTCATCGATCATTATCACAACCGAGAGACTTGAAATGTTTCTGAAGCTAACAGACTATGTACCAAAAATCCTAGGCTTTTCATAATATTCTGTTTTATAAGAGGATGAAGCGGATCCTAATCAAATGATTGGTTGAGAGGGTACACGTGACCAGGCATATATTTTGCATAACATGTTATTTTACTAATGACTGGTCATTAGTAAAAACTTATGACCAGTCATCAGTAAAATCATGTTATAAAACATAATTTAATAAAACAAATAACAGATCATCTTATAAAACAAATAATACACATCATTTTGTTCGGGCATTTGTAAAATTACCCACACTCGGTACCTTCAAAACAGTCCAAACACCCTCGGCTATCACCTCGGACGTGTTAGACCAAGGGGTCCAACAGTACCTTGAGTGGGTAATTCTTACTAATGCCCCCACTGCTGTGTATTATTTGTATAATATTGTATGCTGGCTCTTCGCATGATAGCATACCAATCTACCTTGTCTCCCACAAACCAAGAGAGGGCAGCATTCCATTTCCAACGACAGGGAGCTTGGCATCAACGGCCGGGTGCTAATATTGACACAAGTATGTTGATGTTGGTGACGTATGCAACCATGCTGCGATTAATAACTCCACATTTTATGTCACTGTGTAATATTTGTAAAGATAGGGGCGATGGCCAGGTACGGGTTCATACAGAGTTTTATGAGAAGTATTGCATCAAGCACCATGTGCATGATGATTTGATAAAAGTAATCTGATAAAGCCTAGTACCCTGTTCTCAAAACAAAGCAGGGAAAGGGAGGAGGGAGGAGGGAGGAGGGAGGAGGAAGGGGGAGGGAGGAGGAAGGAGGGAGGGGGAGGGAGGAGGAAGGAGGGAGGGGGAGGGAGGGGGAGGGTGGAGGGAGGGGGAGGGAGGGGGAGGGAGAGATAGAAATTAAATTTGTAAAGATCTCATTCCAAATGTTGTTTGTGTGGTGAGGGATATAATAGGGGCGATGGCCAGGTATGGTGAGGTATATTGCACCAAGGACCATGTGCATGTTGGTATGATAAAAGTAATCTGATAAAGCGTAGTAGCCCGTTCTCCCCAAAATGCATATACCGTAGCTATGATAAGTCTCAGAGCCATCTATACACAGAGTTTGGCCAACCCGGTTTGAGTTGGACACAATATGGCAACTACAGCTGCTTTGTAGGGCAAGCACAAAACAAAAGAATACACGCCATGTTGTGACCCAGTGAAACCAAGTTGGCCAAACTCTGTATATAGATGGCTCTGATTAGTCTCATTGGACAACGCCCCCTATTGTCTGAGTAACGCAGCATAACATATTGTTAGCCTATGAACTTTAATTTACCAACACAATCTTTAAAAATTCATTTTTCGTTTTTTAGAACTGAGAATCACATCCACCCGACTTACATTGATACAACCTCTTTCATTTGAAAGTTCACCCACCGTACTGTGATAAAAATAGGTCGCCAGCTCGCCATTGCCTTTATAACACATGAGCGACAAGTCGAACGCAATTTGCCATGGGAGTGTAAGGGTATAGGTAAAAAACACGGAGGATAAACAGCATGAACTACCATAGATCAGTTCTGATTGGTTAATTATGTCAATTTTGAACAACCCCCACACCATACTTTTCCCATTTAAGATACACCCCATGGACTATTCAACTATTTCCAAAGGAGTGCAATCGTACACCACTTCATGCTTCCCTAATTTCAATCAAGTATTTCATTGTTTTAAATAGTTTGGTAGGTTTATTTTACTACCTGTTTAATTATTAGATATCAATGATTGCTGTGAAAGTGTTGCTGTCGTGCTACGTATGTGATGAGTGTGTCGAATCTTATTGAATTAGGTTGTTATGACTGCTTTAGCTCGTATCAATTTTATGAAGTTTGTTATGACTGCTTAGCTCGTATATATGACATCCACATTGAAACGCTATCGCTTGTCTGTTTCATAATTGATGACTGTGACCATGGTAACCTCATCGTGACATAAAATAGTTTTCCTTCCTACGTCTTCTTCTGTGTGGATTTTGAATTAGCACTGGAACAAGGTGTGCTATAATGTCTACAACATTGAGTCTCGGTCTGTAGAATCCAGACTCTTTGTATTGGTGATGCAACGTTTCTTTTTTCGTGCAATCCCTTGTATTTTATTTTATTTTGTTAGAAATGGAAATAAACGAATTGAAATGAAACAAAATAATAGCGCAACTTTAAAACAGTTTTTTTATGTGAAGTTAGTGCTGTTTGAAAGCAGTGTTTTTCATTAGGAGTGGTGGGCGGAAATCCTCCGTGCTGTTCGGGCCCACCCAGTACCGACCACCGAAGCTATAACACTGGAAATGATAATACGATGCTAACACCAATGTCAATGCTAACAGAATAGTGTACCGTAATTAACGGTGTATAAACCGCCCTCTTTTTTTTTTTTTTTTGCCGATTTTGTCGGCAGCAAGCCAGGTCCGTGTTAAAAAACCAATGCGGGAAGGCCTTTCATTTAACTGCGAGGTGCAGCTGAATGTGTAAGATCATTAATGTAAATAAAAAAAAACAGTAGAGGACCTACATGTAGGATAGAACCTTGTGGTACGCCGTGTAATAGAAGAAAATTTGGAGGAATTCATATTATAAACTACATATTGAGATCTATCAGAAAGATTACGTTCAAACCAAGATGACAGACAAATTTGAGTGTTGTTCTAGTTTCCGAGGGGTGATTCAACACACCAATTACTGAGCTGGGAGACATTGCCAGGCATAGCGCCAGGTGGAGGGGCATAAATCGAAACTTAATTTTGTTTGTTTGTTTTGTTTTGTGTACTGTGTATAAACCGCACCCCGACTTTGAATTTTTTTTGGCGGCAAAAAGGTGCAGTTTATACACCGTTCATTATGGTACCCATCTCCAGAGGTGTATTTTTCTTTTTTAAAGCATTAGCGTTTAGGTTACATGGCTCAATGCATTACTGTGCGTATTGCCCACTTTCCAGACATCCAGGGTACCTGCTACAGTCACCTTAAGTCCATTAACTGCAATGCTGCATGTAGATACAGAGTGGTCATATTCAGATAGGGGTTACTTTCTGGGTCTATTCCGGGTATACAATACCGCTACTTTCTGGGTCTCCTGTAGAAAAATGTTGAATGTCGAGTAGATATGTCACCGGACTGTGGATCACAAGGTCCCCAGTTCAAGTCCCACTGCTGCACTAATGTCCTTTGGCAAGACATTGATCTATATTAGCCACTCTCCACCCAGGTGTTAAATGGGTGCCCGGTAGGATGCAAAAGCTAATGTGCTAGATTAGCAAGTGTGCGCTTGTAAAAATGACGCCTGGCTGGAATGCTCCCCGGGCAGCGGAGAATGTGCATACAATGTACATCGTGTGCGGGTAAGCCTGAATCCGATGACCAAGGTAATAATATATATATATATCTGTAAATACTTTGAGAGGGCCTTCGGTCCTGAAAAGCGCTATATAAGAACTACTGTAGCTATTATTATTATTATTAGACTGAAGACTTACCCGAGGCGATGCCTTTGTGGAAGCATGGGAAGGAGAAGGTGAAACCGAGGGGAATACGCATCTCACAAAGTTTGTGGTAGCTGGTGAACTTGGCAAGATGCTCTGCAATGTAGTCAAATAGCTGTAATGGAAAGCAGAGGGCAGGACATATTAAGCACAAGAAGGATATTGAGGATGATGATATTGAGGATAAAGAGAAAGAAGTAAAAAAAAAAAAAGTGAGAGAAGAAAAGTAGAGAGAGAGAAAGAGACAGATAGGAGAGGAGAGAGGGAGAGGGAGAGGGAGAGGGAGGGAGAGAGAGAGAGAGAGAGAGAGAGATAGAGAGAGAGACAGAGAGAGAAGGCGGAGAGGAGTAAGTAACAGAAAGAAAGGACAGAAAAAAGAGAAAGGATGGAGAGTATGATTTTAACGATTGATAACTAGAGAAAAAGACAATTATCTGAAATCAAAGAATAGCAGAGATTAAAGACATATTAAGGCTTTTTGTCTTGCACTGTTCAGAGTAAACCATATGAGTCAACAAAAAGCTGAAATAAAGCAATATCAAGGAAAAGCAATGGAAAAAATTGTGCAAACTATAACAGACTTTGATAAGTACAAGAGAAAAAGATTCACGTTGTCTTTATTCACTGCTTTTCTTCAATTTTTATGCCAATTATCTTTTTCAGCAAAAAAAAAAAAAAAAAAAAAATCAAATCAAATCCAGCTACCGCAACTATGATACTTCCTACAAGGTATTCATGCTCTTTATCTGAGTTGAGGCTGGCAAATGTAGATGTTTTGCTGAATGACTGAAGTGCTAGACTCTAAAGGTTCAACCACAAGTGAATGACACACTGAATACAACACCTCTAATCAATGTTTTTGATTCATTGAGGGACAACATACATATTGTTTGAAGAGCAAAAGGGCAATCTACTCACATAATTCAACACTTGAATTAATGCCCTAATGGCTTTACTATCACACAACCCAAATTTTGAAGTCATAACTTCCAAGATTTATGGTTATCTATACTTATATGCTTGAGGTTAACAAAAGTTCCCCAATTTAGTAGCTATTAAACGTATGTAAAAGTGTTATGGTCTTAAAATAAATAAATAAATTGTTTCTTTTATAGCGCTATATCCAATTTAGAACTGATCAAAGCACTTTACAAAACAAATCAATCAATGAATTAAAACTCAACAAAATATATGATAGAAAAAGTAATGCAGTTAATTACAATGTAAATAGGAATAAAATGTTGTGCTGGGTTGTTCAAGGCACCTTTTGAAGAAATGAAAAGTTTTGCATCACTCCATTCCCATAGTCAACACAGAGGATATATTCTGCATCACTCTGGCACTCATATTTGTTTCTAAATTTGGTGTGGGCGAAGTTTTGAGTAAGCAAAGTGAAGGGAGCCAAAAATAATAACCTTTTTCTAGATAATTTTGTAATTAGTACACTAGATAAGATATAAGATATAAATGTGTGCAGACACCTCACCACCAAAAAATACATTAATACAAAAATACATTATAAAAAAAGAATTACCCTATTTTTAAATATTGGAAGCGGGTGAAGCAAGCGAGTGAAGCAAAAAAAAAAAAAAAAAAAAAAAAAATATATATATATATATATATATATGAATATATAAAAATAAATACCGCTATTTTGAGCTGGCATAAATAGTCATTTCTGAGTGCAATGCCAAAACAAATTTTAAATAAACAACAACAGCAAACGAGCATGGTGTACGTATGTAATTTCAATATAAAGGATATTTGGGTATCTCGTTGCCAATATTCATATTGTTTCTAAATGTTGCAAGTGAGTTAGGAAAGAAGACAATATGTCATCTTTAAAATCCAATTTCCAAGTGAATTACACACTCCAGCACTTTCTGATATTTTGTTTCCACTAAATTTTGTTTTCCAAATATTTGTTGATATAACTAGACTTCTCTTGCGGCACCCCTATTTTGTATTTTGCAGCATCCCCCATTGAGCCCCCAAATGAAAAGGTAGTTGGATGCATCTTAATGCATATTAGGTTTAAATCTTGTGTAAGCTTTTTATTGTGTAAGTTTTAATTCGCTTGTGTAGGCATATATTACTATACTGTAAATGATTAACTTATCACCTAAGCAATCAGACTAAAACTAATCAGATTATCATTTAAATCTGATCATCAGGTTTATCTAAATCAATCAATCATTCTTTCAGTGTGTTTCTAAAGGATTTCAAATACTGCTGATTTCCGGAATATTTCCAGGTACGTGCTTCTGTAGAATCACACCATAATCAGACAGACTATAGCGCTCATGCTGACGGAACAGCATACCCGTCTCCAGAGGTAGAATTGTTTTGGGGTATGCTCACCTTGTCCTTTGGAAAGGCATTGATCTATACATTTGCCACTCTCCACCCAGGCGTTAAATGGGTACCCGGTAGGATGCGAAAGTTAATGTGGTTGGATTGGCAAGTGGCGCTTGTTAAATGGCGACTGGCTGGAATGCTCCCCAGGGAGTGGAAAATGTGCATACCGGTACATTGTGTAAGCCTGAATGCGATGACCAGGGTAATAATATGTGCTGCGCCTAGCGGGCCTTAAATTAATCCAAGGCCACCAGGCCATGGCCTTGGATGCCCCTTTGGTTGGCCTCAGTTCCCCTCTCATTGGCCTTGGAGATTTTGTGTGCCCTTTCCAATTCTTCCTATTTGTGCTGTAATATAGGAATGTGCCCTACAGAAAAGTGGCCTTGCCCTAAAAAATTTGAAATTTAAGGCCTGGCTTAGAACCAAACTATTATGCGCATTATAAATGTGAGCTATTATTATTATTATTATTGTCAGTTCTGTAGAAATTATTCTGGATTTTAGCGTTAGCGTAAGGTTCCATGATGCAATGCATCACTACGTGCATAGCCTACTTTCCAGGTATCAAGTGGACCTTCTAAAGTAGATGTTAACCAATTGTCTCCAGGAACAGGGTGGTCCCTGTGTTAAGTCTATGGAAATGGGAGAATTCAGTAGTCAACAGGTTAACTGAGCTTCTGTAGAAATGGGTTGATGACATTCTGGGTCTCCTGTCGTAACACACTGTAAGACTGAACTAAAATGCATACTGCTTTGAAGATTGTGTTTGAAGAACTGCTGCATAAAGCATATTTCTTAATCGTTTTTGAAATTTTTTGAAATTTCTTGATCATTTTATTTCTCTAAATTCCACTTTTCTTACACAAACTGGGATTTTCCCCTTTAAATACAACAGATTAAAGTTTCATAAATGCAGTTTTGCTTGGATCACACATTATACAATGTAGGTTACATTGACCCCAAGTGACTTATACATGTTAAATAATCTACAATCTTATGCCAGTCTACACCTACACCTGTACTTGGGTATACCAGATTATTTGATGTTTAATCTAGATCTGTTCTAGGGGGAAATGGGCAAAGCAAACACACCATTCTGTTCTGACCTTTGGTTGGTAAAACAACTTGTCATAGCCGTTTTGTACGTACACATTTCCAGTATGCAAATGTACACTAATATATCTGTCCAGGGCCCCAGTCTGTCATTAGCTGTCCCTTGTTACCCAGAATAAAGCAAACTAAGCAGAACTGAATACAGCAAAATGAAGTGCAATTTTTCCTTATTATTTAGTGTGTTCCAGGCTCTAATATAGAGCTGATAATTTTAACGAATCATTGTGTATACTAGAAACCCTGATGTCAGCAAGGGACAAAGTACCTTATCCATGCCCAGCTGTATCTAAAAACGATAACTAAATATAGTCTTGTGCTGTTTAAAATTAAAAAAAAAAGTTAAATCAAGAAAATTTAGCACTTCCAAGGTTTTATTAAAACAGAATATTCTTGAATCAGAGACTTTAAAATGTGTTACACTAACTGGGTGTCTTTATCCCACTAAATGGGTAGATAATGGCCTTAAATTCAGGCAGGATTTGTACTTTGTACTTCAAGCCCTATTTAGCTTTTTTTATTTTTTTATAGTAGACCTGATACTAGTGGCCCTGACCATAATTGTAATGTACTGACAATGAATTACTTTTCCACACAACAAACTTGTATACAAACACTGGTCAGGTAAAAACAAGAAATATGGACTTTGTATATATAAATAGACCACATTTGGCTGACAATTAAGTCGCATCTCGCAATCGATTTGACCAACACAATGGGGAACTTATATATTCCATGCATCATAGATTCTGATTTTATTATTCACTTTGATAATGTAGCTTGAGGTTACCAGGTTAACACAAGCTGGTTATGTTGTCATGGTAACCGGCATTCGAGGCATCGATCCTTCCATTCATGTCTGCTCTTTAGAATGATATTTTACTACGTTTGAGAGGTTACCAGGTTATAACACAAGCTGGTTATGTTGCCATGGTAACCGGGCACTCGAGGCATCGATCCTTCCATTCATGTCTGCTCTTTAGAATGATATTTTACTATGTTTTCTAATGTACAACATGCCTTGCTTAGACTGCAACAAAATATCATAGGCCTACTAGTTTACGCACATTGAACTTTTGGCCACTAGCTTTAGTCGTCTTTCATGTACGTATAGTATCCCAACCAGTACTATTTGCCTGATATGTTACTGAATTAAATTCTATTTTATGAATGTCAAGTACAGCTGCTTATTCATTATGCCAATTGTACATGTCTAAAAATGATGAAACTAAAGAAATGGATTGAAATGACGTGTAAAAAAACAAACGGAAATGAAATGAAATAAAAAAAAATGGAACAAAATGGAACAAAATGAAATGAAATAGATTATTCTCCACCATGAGTAATTCATACTGTACATGATGAGAAAGAGGACAGGATGTTATGAATGATATCCAAGGTAATAATTTATAGTCTCTTGGCAGACACTTGAGGGGCAAAGTTCTCTTAAAAATCTCTCTACATGTATCTGGTTTCAATCGATGGGTTCATGTCCTGAACATGCCATCTAAAAAAGCCAGTTTTGTCTGGCGTACGTTGGACTATCCTCAGACTATGACCAGGGGTAATGTCTTATTGGGAATCTGTAGGTTTCATTCAACTGATATTATAGAATGCTGTTAGAGCAAACTTTGACATTTTGCATGCAAGCAGAGGGGTAGGTTCATGCACAGGGCACGTGTACAAGTGTAATCTCACCTTATTATTATTTATATACATGTGTATGTATGCATACCGTTATGTGATAGGAGGTGGTGTACTTATGATACTTAATTCATTACAATTTCTTTACATGTACATCATCAATATCTATTTTATTAAAATTGCTATACATATGATTTTTACTCTTCCTTAATATAAAGAATCTCAAATAGATCTAAATTTAAAAAATAATGTGTAAAGATGCTTATGCTTATAAAATGGCTTGTAAAAAAGCGACTGGCCGGAATGTTCCCCAGGGAGTAGAAAATGTGAATACATTGTGTGCGGGTAAGTCTGAATCCGATGACCGGGGTAATAATATGAACTGCGCCTAGAAACAAAGTATTAGGCGCAATATAAATGTGAGCTATCATTATTATTATTATGCAACATAAAAATGCAATACTTAATCAATTGATTAATTATTGATTAATACCATTGGTCTACCACTGATCTGCAATCAAATCTAATAGTCTGAAGACAGAGAATGAAGGATAGCTACATGTAGACTGCCCTGGGTCATATGCAGTCAAGCTCTTGCCATGTCAGCAAAGTGATATCTATTACATGAACTCTTGATTCAACCTTTCTTGGATCCTCTCAAGCCACGTTATCATATGATGTAGTTAGGTAAACAAGCTAAAAAGCAACAACACTGCAACAAAATAATACAAACCTTGTTATAGGTAAATGAAAGCCGGTGGGGGAGGGAGGTGGGGGAGTAGTTGTGAACAACAAAGGTTCCTCCACATACTCATCATTATTAGTGACAGAGGTGCTGTGGTCTAGTGGTTTTGTCACTGACTGTAGATCACAAGATTCAGGGTTCAAATCCCAGCCCGGTACTAACGTCCTTATAAATGGGAGCACAGTAGGAGGCGAACCTTAATGTAGTTTGCTCAGCATTGCAAGTGGCTGTAAAAGGGTGCCTGGTAAAATCCAATGTCAACCGTAACTCTAACCATATGATAACATAAAGCCTGGAGCAATTGTTGGCAGAGCAAATGTCAGATTAACTGTACCATCCATGTGTTAACAAGACAAGTCCAGGACCCGAGCTACATGTATGTACTGTACATGAAAACATTATAAGACTACCCCAGATCTCAATGACGTCAACAATTAGTTACCTGATCTCCAGGCCCTTCTCATCACCTCAGTAGGAATGGTATAAACATCCATGTAGGTCTTGCTCTTCCCGTGATTAAACTTCATCCATATCACAAGGAGCCACATCAAAACTTTTTGAAGTGGATAAAAGTCTCTAAATAATGTGAATAAAACTCAAGTCTACAATTCAAGCTTCCTGCGGCATACTGGTATGTGGCAAGTCTGCAGCAAAGTTTCTTTCTGCCGCATACTTCAGCACATTCTTTGCCGCAGACTGTCTGCGGCAGGTCTGTGGCATATTTTTTTACTTTCCTATGGGTATGTACTGTACATGTACATGAAAACATTATATGACTACCCCAGATCTCGAAAATGTCAGCAGGTTAATCATATAGTACCTGATCTCCTGGCCCTCTCATCACTTCGGTGGGAATCTTCGTAGGTCTTGCTCTTCCCATTATTAATCTTTATCCATATCACAAGGAGCCACATTAAACATTTTTGAGGTGGATAAAGTCTCGAGTGTTAACAAGGCTACAGTCAAGGATCAAAGAAAACATTATATGACTACCCCAGGCCACTACCCCATGCAGGGCCCCGTCTTAAAATTTAGAGTTGCTATTGACCCAAATCAATCGCAAGTACTCCAATCAATCGCAAGTTTGCAGTCTCCTATATCTTTAATGTACATACAGTAGTTGCGATTGATATCAATCTCAAATAAGTTGCGATTTATAATATCAACTCTTTGTAAGATGGGCCCGGGGTCTCGAAAATGTCAGCAAGTTATTCACATATAATAGGCCTACCTGATCTCCCGGCCCTCTCATCACTTCGGTTGGAATGGTGTATATATCCATGCAGGCCTTGCTTTTCCCGTTCTTAATCTTCACCCACATCACACGGAAGTTGGAGCCGCCAAGGTCCAGCGCCAGGAAGTCACCATTTTCTGTAACGAGAATTGAATGAAATGAAAAAAGAGCAAGAGAAAGAAGGGGAGAAATAAAAAGAAACAAAGATGAATGATATGGAACTATATGCTTGAAAATCAGAAAAAAGGTTCACTAATTGTTGAAGTTGTGACACATTTTGTCAACCAAAGCCCTCTGAAAATCAGCTCTATCAAAACGACATTACAATATATCTTTACTCAAAATATTAAGAAAAAAGAAATAGAAACAAATGCAAATATAAACATACAACATCACTAATTTTAGCAGATTCCTACCTACAACTACCAAAATCATGCTAACCTATCACAAACATGAATTAAAAGCCTCCATTTCCTTCACCTCCTACCCTGCTGCTTTATTGAACTGAACATGCATATTGGATCTAATGATCATAATAAACATTTTGTAATGTACATGTATATATTCACTATTGATAATATTAAGCATGCATACATGTACATGTATATCGATCTGTCAGATTGCCACCAAGGATTTGAGGCCCTCATAATTTAAATATGCATATGTGTGCAGGATAAAGATAACGTGCTTTTATCTCACTACTTTTTTTGGGGGGGGGGCGGGAGAGGGACTAGAGCATGATAACTGATGGTTAAATATTGGTTCAGCTTGCTTCATCAGTCTGCTGATGGACATCAAGGTTTGAAAGTAGAGGAGACAGCTCTGTGAGTCAATGAATCTACCCATGATTCATCCTTGAATATTCGTCAGAGCCAGAAGGGCATTATTAGTGTTAAAGTATCTATATTATTAATACGCAAAATCGCCGCGGGGGGTCCAAAACGGGACAAAACGGTTCCTCAAAAACGTCTTTCCCCGACCCCGCCCGCCTCCGCCGTGGCGCGGGGAGGGCGGCACAATTCCACGAGGCCTGTCTCCCGTAACCCGCGTGCCACGTCGACCCCGCGATCGACGTCCATGCCGTTAAACGCGTTTTCGGGGTTCCGGGGAGGACGGGCGGGCGAGAGCACGGCGGGCGTGGTGGATTGCGAGGAGGCGACGAACCCGCGAGAGCGAGTCGGCAAGGCGTGCACCCTCCCTCTGTCTAATTATCAAAGAGAGACGAAGAGACACACGATGGACGAGAATCCACTCGCGTCAACGGGTGTAGCAAATCCTATTGTAACGGGTGTGCGGCGTACCCCGAATTAGACCTCTTGCTATAGGATACGCTTTGTAGCATGTAAGAGAAATACACATTAACAGATGACTCACTCAGGTGATGGGATGTAGCCAATATGTACGCTCAACGGGTTGAGCGTACCCGTGTTATGGGTCTTTCTATAGGATATGCTTTGTAGGCCAGGCGCCCACAGAGTACGTGTATTACACGCTCTCAGGTCACACACATGCACACACACGTCCACCACAGTCGATTCGAGTCGAGGCGATTGCGACAACTGGCGCAAACCATGGACCTATTTTCACGTAAAATCTTTACTCTGAAAATAATTATACAAATTCTGTGATCTATGCCAACATAATCATAGTCCAAGCTTCTGTTTTATTGGTCTTTTCATGAAAACTACATCGAAATCACAACAAGAATAGCGCAAATAGATCTGTGATAGTACGCCTTCACGTGACAGTTCAGATGCAAACTGCCTTGAGTCCACAGTGTATTGCCACGGCAGCTGAGCGCCGCTGTCGGCGGTGCTGTCGGAGCTGAGTGTGTGAGCATGGAGTAGCGGTGACCGGAGTAGCCAGGTCTGTCCGTGGGTGTGAGGAGAGTCTAAACTACACTTTGAAATTGCTATTATTGCCCCAATTTCAATATAGTTTCGTGAATAGATGTATGAAACCTGGGCTTGGATTGTGATTATTCTGGCCATGTATAGTTGTATACTGAATTTCGATAATCATTTTTCACAAGAAAATCAGACGGTCGTCATGGTCGTTTAAAAACATGATAATACTTTTAGTATGATACAGTTCTTGCATCAAATCAATTTTTTCAGTATGTGGGGGGGGGGGGGGGGGTCAGGTAACTCAAAGCGATTTGAGTGCAGGCGTGGTGTCCACGGGTACAAAGGGCTGAACCCCCAAAAGCTCAGGGGTTTTAGGCATTTAATTACGGTCAGATGAGCATATTTTTAATGCCTTATTTGTGACACTGGCAGGTCGATCACTAATTGGCGTGGGGTCCATAGTAGAGTTGCGTACCAACTACGCTGAGCTGAGAGTACGCTGGCCTACGTTACTATACCCTGAGGGACGCAAAAAAGTACGCAAGATAGACGCAAACAACTTAATATGTTTAACAAAATTCACGTACTTTCGGCGTAGAAACTTGACGCAGAAAGTACGCCTTTTTTTACATAACACTACGCTACTAAACTAAACAAACTGCATCTTTAAATGAATTAATGAAAAATTAGCCCAAGAAAAATGAGCCCCCGAAAGATAAAAAAAAGTAGCCCCCAAAAATTTTCCAAAAATTTGATATAGATCGAGTCCCCGAAAAAAAAATCTTTCACTGGATTCTACGCTCACAGTCCCACACACAGTCGAGTCAATTTGTGCACAAAGCGTCCGATTTTCGCGTAAAATCTTTACTTTGAAAATAATTATACACATTTTGTGAACAATGCCAACATAATCATAATCCAAGCCTCTGCATACAGTCTTTTCATGAAACTACATTGAAATCACAACAATAATAATGCAAATAAATAGTAATTATCGAGATCCTATCTGACATAGTTTGTTTTACGATGCGCCATTCATGGTCAAACAGCATATATTATAAAAATTCTCTATATAAAGATAATCTAAATTTTGTTTGGATAGCACATAGGCCTCTATCTATCTATCTATTTGGCCCCCTCCCCTAGAATCCCGTGGATTTTCCACGGGTCCTGCTAGTATGAGTTAATGCCCTTAAGGCTCCAAACAGACGATATGTGAATAGATGCCAAGAACATTGACAAAGTTACAGTTACCGGTAATAGTTGTTTTGGTAAAATGGTAGATCGAAGAGTGATTGGTGATGAAAATGAGAGTTTCAAGATTTTGTTAAATCAGAATGAGAAATCCACCCTCTTGTCTATTAAAAAAAATGCTTACTGTAAATCTCTGTGTATAAGGCGCCCCCTATTTTGGGGGCAAAAAAAAAATAAAAAAAATTTGTTTTTGTTGTTGTTTTGTTGCCAAAAACCCACGCGGGAATGACCTTCATTTATCATTGAGGTGCAGTTGAAGGCGCCGATTTGTGCTTGTGAACTTGTCACAAATAATAGTAACAATGTCGTTTTTAGAAGAATGTGTAAGATCATTGATGTAAATTAAAAACAATAAAGTACCTAGGATAGAACCTTGTGGTACACCATGTGTAATAGAAAAAAAAATTGAGGAATTATTATTATAAACTACATATTGAGATCTATTAGAAAGATTACTTTGACAGACAAATTTGAGTGATGTTGTAATTTCCAAGTGGTGAGTCAACACACCGATTACTGAGCTGGGAGACATTGTCAGGCATAGCACCATAAATCGAAACTAAAATATGAGACGCACCCCCGACTTTCAATTATTCTCGGCGGCAAAAGAGTGCGCCTTATACACAGAGATTAACGGTACTAAAGATACAGGAACCTGCAATCATTTAGTTTTTCAAAAGTATCTTATTTTGCGCTCTTCAATCAAGGGAGCGTTTATTAATAATGTGGCAGACCAATTGTGCATGTGATAGACATGCTACGTACACCACGTGCTCAGTGCATGCTTACAGCATTCATGACTACACTGTACGAGCTTATGCTATAAAACTTTTTTAAAGGCAGATTTCATCTCTTCTCACCGCCCTGCCTCTTACATCCAATTTACCCTGGATATATATCCTGAACAACTTACCTCACATCCAGACATATGAAAGTCATGCACCAATGTAAAACGTTTACAAATTGCAAATTTCGAAATGCTACAAGGTGAAAACAATATCTGTGTCGGTGTTTCATGATCACAAAGCATACATTTGACAGTTCTCCCTATCCTTCTCTTCCTCTCTTTAAAGCAAGTACCGTAGAAGATAATTGCACGCTTGCATCGAGACTTTATGTCTACATTGTTGAAGGATTGCATCACCCATCTGTCATACGATCAGACGAAAGCTGAGCATCTCCATCTTATCGCTGTCACCTTTACAAGCATGCAAGCAGAATTCCCTCTGCAAACACTCCACAATAACACGGGATACAATTTCTCAATTTCAAACCTCCTTTCATGTTTTAAGTTTTGAATATCAGATAACAAAAGAGGACGGTATAATTCTATTTGGGTATATCATCTGGCTTGAGAGGAAATGGTGAAATTGGAGATTCCCTCGGGCGAATCATTGAAAGTGAATTGAAAAGAGTGCACATCATGGATAAAAGTGAACCCGAAAAGCAGCCTTCTCTTTATTTCTCTAGGGTCTGAACGTATACTGCATACAAAACTGTCTTGACAATATGATTCAATTTTATGCTTTAGCCATGAATTAATATAAATTCAAACCGTAGCACTCCCCCCCCCCCCCCCACCCACAATTACACATGGATATTCCCTTAATTTCGAAGTGCTTCTGCAGAGTAACCTTCTGGTATCATTCAAAGCACATCTTTATGTTTAATATTTAGGTTTGAACGGCTTGCCTTTTTTATGCACCACACTCTAGAAGAGTATTAAACCTTCCAATACTCACACATGGTTTGATATTTTGAGCCTTTTTATATTTGACAACTTGGCGTATGTACATGTACCTGGATGAAGGTTGAGTATCAATTGACCCTGATCGACCTTTCATATTTGCCAACTTGGAATTGTATAATGGTCCATATTTCTTGTGTTTGCTCACAGATAAGGACAGAGGTAATATTGAAAACCAGCATATGGCAAGGGACACGGGGGAATGTAAGTGGTTCCTATGAAGGAGGGATGTATAGACTCGAGCTGCGTCACACCTCAGCCCTGCCCCCAATGTACACTCTGCCATTGATAAAGATATGAAATAAGGTCCTGATGTGGGCATGAATGTGCATTAAAGCAAAAAATTATACAAAATCTATTTATTTCATTTTAAGAGTTTGAAATTCTTCCACTGAAATCAGATATACATATGACTTCATGTAACTCCTGCCTTAATACACATACATGTACATATTATAAGATGTGATTTAAATTCTATACAGAGGTAGTTCTTGGGACTTCTCTAAGGTTCTTATCCCCCAAAACCATTAGTCATCCATCCTATCACATTTAGACCAATGCTACTGTGGTTTGTTTTATCTTTGATGGCAACTAATCAATTTTTGTCTATTATTGCTCAGTAAATTATCCATTTCATCTATTCCATTTTCATATATAAATTGAAATGTTTAGTCCCATTGCAAACTAGAGCCCAGAACTGATGAGCAACATGTTGTTGAACTAAGTGGGTCAAACTCAGGTCTAGGCACATACATGTAGAAAGTACCGGTACTGTAAAACCAAAACATCTGCTACTCAAAATTGTCATAAACTGTTTTAATCGCAAACTTTCGCAAATTCACAAAGTTCAGTCTTGTGATCATTTTGTTGTATCAAAGTTATATTAACATCTCGACTACTAATTGTAAAGTTTCTTGCACATGAGTGCCTCCGGTATTACAGTAATCGGGGGCTCCATGACTGATGTTGAAGTTTTTAAGAGAGCCCTGAAAACTGACCTTTTTGATGAATGATCCAGTAATTATGTAAACATTGTAAATTGTAAAGCGCTTTGAGAGGGTCTGCGGTCCTGAAATGCGCTATAAAAGATTAAACTATTATTATTATTATTATTACTTGCTTGTTAGGCAAACCTACCTGTTCCATCTGGTAACGATGTGACATATGTTGGCAACATCTTAATCTTGGCTTCGGCATTGAGAGCAGCCTTCAGTCCTTTGTTCATCTCATCTTCAAGTCTACCCATGATATCATACTGAAGCTCTCGGGTCAGATCAAAGCCCTTGATGAGTGCCGTCACCTCCTAAACAGCAAAAAGAAGGGAAAAGTTACGATAATCGGTACATGTAGCTAATTAGCAGAGCCGGCATAATTTTGGAGCGCCTTGAGCACCTTGCGTTGTGGATATATGCTCGTTCAAAATATCCAATATTAGTATTTATTATTATTTTGTATGTCATAGAACTTTTGAAAGAAGGGAAAGAAAGGTAACATTTCCTCAGGGAAATGTAAATTTTCATTCCTCTCCCTCCCCCAAATAAAATTAAAAGCAGACAAAAGGCCTTGTGCAGTATAAATAGGCATGAATTTACTAGGAACAGGATGTAAATCCCTTGGCAGATAAACTCAAATCCAAGACCATTGGTTGGCAATGTACTATGTTTACATCATCCAAAATTATTTTTACAAAACAATTATTCAGCATTCAAATTTGCTTTTTAAACTTTGAAACGTTGTATTGACCTTAATAATGTTTATTGTTAGAATGTAGGGGTGTTGTGGATAGGTCTCTGTCTCTTTGACAAGACATTAATCTACATTTGCCACAATCCACCCAGGTGATGTAAATGGCTACCTGGCAGGAATTAGTTCCTTGAAATGCACGAGTGCTGTAATGGCAGCCGTGCTAAAGCAAGGATAATATTTATGGAGTGATAATTACATGTATCTCTTGATCGATCGTTGATTATACCCTAAATGGAAGGCATAGTACAAAGTACACACTGAATATTATAAAACCCAAGTACTATTATCACAGGGTGACCGGCACTATGTACACAACTCTGCAGAGTTCACGTTTAATTCATCAAATTACTACTCAATCTCCATGTGTAATGTACAGGGCGATGTCCTCTTTGAAAAAATGAATGACTGCATGTACACTACTGCCTAAAGGTTTTGGCAGCGGGCTGCGGGCGCGGGCAAGCTACCCGCGGGTCGCGTATTTTTTTTGAGTGTCAATTGCCAAAAATGTGAGCAAGTTCGGGCAGATTTCGGGCAGATTTCGGGCAGATTTCGGGTAGATTTCGGGCAGATTTCGGGCAGCTGAATTGAACGCACGCGCGGAATTTGGGGGAGCGCCCGAACTTCGGGAAGTTCCCGAACTTCGAGCTGCTTTGTTTACTTTGTTGCTATGCGCCGTTGCTTTGCGCGCAATGTCTGTGAAAAAATGCGCATCTGCGTGGAATGCTAGTGCTACGCGGCTTTGTGATGTCATAATGGTTATCTCCAAACGTCACAATAGTCACTCTAACTCGATGTTTTTGTCAAGAAAACAACCATTAAACAGATTTAATTAACATGCGGTGAACGTCTGCCGAGTCGGCGTTCTCGAACTCATGTCATTTTGTCCAAGTTAAAATAAACACGATGGAAGGACATAGCTAAAAATTAAATCAATTTACAATTTAAGTATTTACGTTGAAGTATTATCACTTATTTTGGTACAGTTGTCGCCTAACTTTTTTGTCAACTGCGGACTACCGCAGATTTTTTTCTTCTCCAGGCGGCTAATTACAAAATAGACAAAATTAACCGTCTGGTACGAGGATAAATGCTTTGGTAAAACCAGGGAGGTGACCCACACGCATCCGGTAACCCTTGCTTCACACTCAAAGAGGGATTGACTGGCGATTTTTACCGGAATCTGGCAAACAGTTTGCCTTTGCTTTTCTTCATCTGGAATCAACCGAAAATATCAAAACATCCAAATAATTATAAGGACTTACTTTCAGCTGACCTGTCCATTTTCTTGAAACAACTACACTTCTTATAATATGAAAAATATGGCCGTTATTTCAGTGAAAATGACGCACATGCTGTGAGATTTTCAGGAAAGGAATGAATACCGTATGAGAAAAGGTGAAAGAAAGGGGGAGAGACGGGGAGAGAGAGGAACAGGAGAAAGGCGGGGGAGGGAGACGGGGTATATAGCGAAATGAAAGAGAGGGAGATCGATGGGGAGTAAGAATGAAAGAAAGAGGGAAGATGGTGAAGTGATAAATGGGTGGGGTAGAAGAGAGAGAGAGAGACTGGAAGAAGAAGAAAAAAAGGTCGCAAATATTTTCACTCCGATAATTGTTGATTTACTAAGCTCGCGCTCGCTCAAATTCCACCACCCTTCAGCCAACAAGTACTGCAGAGAAACAAATTGATCTCTTATCTTGCTGACATAATTATACCAGTCAACGACTCGACTCGTATCTCAAACTCTTGCTGAGTGACTTGATGCATGGACCTACTACGAGCCATCATGACAGAGAAAGTGCATGTTACGCAATGTTTGCGCCTTTTCTTTTTTTTTTTTTTTTTTTTTTTTTTTTTAATGAAATTTGTTAATCTTTTTTTTTATATTTTTTTATGTTTTTATTGTTATTTTTGAAAAATTAACAGAGTAAAAGCAGCAATATAAAATATAATATCATCTTAAAACTACAAAACAGGCACGCACTCGTGCACCCATAAATATGCACACACACACACACACACACTCACATACTTTCCCAGAGGGCAAGTTTACATTTCAAAAAGTCAATGAAGATGTTAATGACAACAGAGCTTTGCAAGACTACTCCTAAATTTCAGTTAAACTTGATAGACCATTTCTTAAAATGGACTTGTAACTTATTTTTCTTTTGGGCAATTTTATATTCTATTTTTTGTTTGAACTTTACCATTGAAACAAATGCTTCGAAAATAAGTTCTTTTCCCTGAAACCTACATGAGTAAATATAATATTTTAAACATAAACAGAGAAAATTTATACAAGAGGCGTATTTGTCCCTTGACTGTATCCCAAACAAAAAATTAAATTTTGACAAAGTCAGATTATAACTGTGATCAGTGCCAGTGTTAATGTTATCCACCAATTTTTTCCCACAGTGGTACAACTCTCCTACAGTCACAAAACAAGTGATCTAAAGTTTCTGGAAAATGCCTTTTCTGTTCTTTCTAAAAACCGCAGCGGCATGCATGTCTGAAGTGAGAGGGCAACTTCACGAAACAAAGCTTTAGTAAACAAATCAAATTTCAAAAGGGAACCGCTTTGTCGGTGGAAAAGGAAAGTTATTGCCCAGTCACTGAAGAGATGTTGAGTTGTTCTGATGCCGATTTATCGATGGTGACCGTAGTGATGATGATGATGATGAAAATGCTGGCTGTATGTATTGATGGCGATTATTAAGATGATGATGGTGATGATATTGATGGACGATGATGAAAATGCTGGCTGTATGTATTGATGGCCATTATTAAAATGATGATGTAGAGAGACTCCCCCCCCCCCCCCCACCCCACGAAAATACACACACAAGATAGCATGGCGATAAACAATGAAAATACGTTATAGATGGAAATAAAAATTCGAAATACGAGTAATACATAAGGAAATAACAAAGAGATACTTGAGGCTTGAGGAAAAATAGCAAATGATAGAAAAAATCTAAGAAATACATAAAGTGAACACATTTACGAAGGAAACCAGAAGAATGATTAATAATTGCTTCATAAAGATCTACGTATGGAAAGAAAAATTGATAATCGAAAATACATGATTGATAGAAAGAAAAACATGGAATTAAACAAGGGGGTGATTGTGGAATGGGGTAATTTTCAGGGAAAGGTAAATGTGGGGGGGGGGGGGGGGGGGAGTAATTGGCCGGGGTGATTGCCCAAGGGTAATTCTCCTAGAACTAGAACCGTAATGAACAAGAGAAGGGAATATACAAGCATAGAGAGAGAGAGAGAGAGAGGGTGGAACAAAGAAATGCAAAAACAGAAAGATGATGAGAAAGATTCGAACAAATGCATACGCTTAGTTTTCAGGGCAGAACTGCTCTCTCTCTCTCTCTCTTTCTCTCTCTCTCTCTCTCGAAGGTTCAATCAGGGAGGTGTTTTCTGGTTCAATCATCACTACTAAGATCATGTGATCTTACCGCGCAAACATGATCTGTTTATAAATAACTTCTGAGATAACCGCATGTTGCCCAGACATTTAGTCTCCAAACTCTTTGTTTAGAAACACTTGAAACATAATATGAAATATACGCTACGCTAGCTCTCGTCATTCAAACATTCAATTCATTGGTGAATAAATTAATTTGGGAATTGATTAATAAGTTCTCTGCTTGTTTCGTGTGTCTATTTTTGTTCTTCTTTTTAGATTGTCTTCTTCTTTTTCTTCTCTTCCTTTCTTCTCCCCTTCTTCTTATTCCTCTCTTCCTTTTTTCTTCCCCCACCCCTCTGCTTCTTCATCTCCACTTCTTCTTTTTCTCCACCGGCCCCGCCCCTCTGCTTCTTCACCTACTCTTCTCCCCCCCTCCCCTCTGCTTGTTTATCTCCCCTTCTTCCTTTTCCTCTCCTTCTTCTTTTCCCTCTCCTTCTTCTTTTGTTTTCTTCCCCAATCCCCTCTGCTTCTTCATCTACTCTTCATCTTTTTCTTCACCCTCACCCCTTTGCTTCTTCACCTATTCTTCTTCCTCCCCCCCCCCCTCTGCTTCTTTATATCCCATTCTTCTTTATATCCCCTTCTTTTTCCTCTCCTTCCTTTTTTCTTCCCCAATCCCCTCTGCTTCTTCATTTTCTTCTCCCCGCCCCTCTGCTTTTCATCTACTCTTTTTCTTTTTCTTCTCCTTCGTTCCCCCCCCCTGCTTCTTCATCTACCCTTCTTCTTTTTCTTCTCCCCGCCCCTCTGCTTGTCATCTACTCTTTTTCTTTTCTTCTCCTTCGTTCCCCCTCCCCCCCTGCTTCTTCATCTACCCTTCTTCTTTTTCTTCTCCTTCCTTTTCTTCTCCCCCTTCTTCTTTTTCCTCTCCTTTCTTTGTTTTCTTCCCCAATCCCCTCTGCTTCTTCATCTACTCTTCATCTTTTTCTTCACCCCAGCCCTTTGCTTCTTCATCTACTTTTCTCTCCCCCCCCCTCTGCTTCTTTATATCCCCTTCTTTTTCTCTCCTTCTCTTTTTTCTTTCCCCAATCCCCTCTGCTTCTTCATCTACTCTTCTTCATTTTCTTCTCCCCCGCCCCCTCTGCTTTTCATCTACTCTTCTTCTTTTCTTCTCCTTCCTTTTCTTCTCCCCTCCTTCTACATATCCCCTTTCTTCTTTTTCCTCGCCTTCCTTTTTTCTTCCCCCACCCCCTCTGCTTCTTCATCTCCTCTTCTTCTTTTTCTTCTCCCTCCCTCTGCTTCATAATCTCCCCGTCTACTTCTTTTTTTTTTCTTTTTCATCTCATTCTCCTTCCGTTTTTTTTTTTCTTTAAATGGGGATAAGAGGCACGTGTTTTCATTTGTGAAAACGCTTCAGAAAAAATATATCCGTTATCACATGCTTGTTTTGATCCATTTCGATTGTTTGGGGCATCACCCGGCTTTAATCCTACCCCTCCCTCTCTAATTATCCCTCGATTGATTTTAATCAACACTTATCACATGCACATACCCACAGTTATAATAATATACATATCAACTCCGTTTTAGTTGCATATCGAGGGGGGGGGGGGAGGGGGTAGTTGTATAGTAATTTCATAATGATTGTCAATAACATTTTTTCAAAAAAAAAAGAAGAAGCATTTTTCATGATTTCCACTCTGACAAACATGCACATATTATACTGACCACGGGAAGCTTCCTTAAATCCATTTACGGAAAGATGCCTCATATTCCTTTTCACTCAGACACACACGCACAACTAAATCGCATACCCATCCCAGGAGTCCATTCAACTCCGTCTTTGTTCCAATCGGGAGGAGGAGGGGGGGGGGGGGGGGTCAATTTTTCAATTTGACAAGCAAAGAATAAACATAACAAATAATGATGATACTAAATATAATTGATGTTCAATAATGATGACGAATTGAAAAAAATAATGTATCAGGACAATTACCTCCCGACGACAATTTTCCCCATTCTTTAAAAAGTTTACCACCTGAAATCAATACCCCCCTCCCCCCGTTCATTTAAGGGGGAAGTCCACCCAGATAATAAGCTGGTCTTAATAAAAGCAGATGTTTTTTTAGGGGAGCAAATCTCCTCGGAGGGGGGTGGGGGTTACGAATGTGATGCATGCAGCACGAGCATAGGTCATAAGTTGACCTAGATATCTACGTAAGCTTCGCGTACCATGTGCGTCCAAAATCTAGATACATGCATGCATATTGTTATTAGCATAGGCTATGCCTACAGGCTACACAACGTAGCACTATTTGTATTAATTATGACTTAGCTGTTACAAAGAAAGCATCTCTTAATCCTTGGAATTAAAATATGGAAACAGGGACTTATGTGTCATTGGCATAATGTAAGGTGAGACCAAATTGTTCATATCATTAGTCTGATGAGTGCTCAATTGAGCCATTTTATTAAGTTTAGGCTAGATCCTAGGCTAGGCATGACGATGTGGTACGGTAGCTATGCTAGCGTTTGCCGTCCCCGTTGCCGTCCGACTAGCGACTGCTAATTTCATGGACCCTGGGCCTAGCTCTTCGAAGATGTTTGGCAGAAAAGTATCTAAAGCCTACGGTGGTCATCCACTGTTAGATCTAAATCAGGGGGTCTAGACTAGACTTTAGACTGCCTTACTCATATTGCTTAGAGAGTTGGTGAACACCAAAACAAATTAGTGAGCGTCTTTCCTACCATACACTCGACTCGTATTTGTGTATAATTTTCGTGCGGTGCGATTCATATTTTAACACACAAATTGTATAGGCAAATTGATCTGCAGTTGAATCGCTTTTCTCGACCAATTTGACTTTTCAACGTGACGTCATCGGGTCTTGTCGCGTGCGAGTCTTAAAAACGCACGACTTCAGCACGCGCATCATATCAAGGCGAATATAGTACCGGGCAGATTTCGGGCAGATTTCGGGCTGATTTCGGGCTGATTTCGGGCAGATTTCGGGCGCGACCCGAACATCGGGCGCGACCCGAACATCGTCTCTTCAGCTACGCGCTTCGGGCATCGGGTCAGCCCGCTGCCAAAACCTTTAGGCAGTAGTGTACATGTACAATGTAAATATCACAATCAATCACTTTGTAATAGACCGCACTTCATTATTAGAATACATTAAAATCAGCATTCCTCAATTGTTATCTCAGCGTTTTAATTTTAATATTCTGTTTATCCATCATTATTAATATTAATATTCTAATTTGAGGTAAATGCTGTTTGTTTGATTTTAGGCTTTGTATAGTGTCAACAGATATAACCCATGGGTGCTACATGCATGTGTCATCACAGCAAATGATATTTGACTGTACTAAAAAATAATGCAGACATTTATAATATATGTAACATACATGTACATGTATCTACCCAGATGGTGCTCAAGGTTCTGACAGTAAACATATTAAATTTAATAACAAAAATACTCTGAGAGTGCTTACAATAAAACAGAAAGAAAAGATATTCAGTGAGAAAGACACTTGTTTTTCGATGGGTATTCAGTTTTCTCTTAAAAGTAATCTAAATGGCGCTTGCTTCATTGTTGCCTCTTGTACATGTAAATTTAAAAAAAAATCAAGCTTGAAGTACTATAGTAAATTTTAAGAAATCTTTTTTTTCCCAATTATTATTAGTTGATTCTTTGTTCATTTGTCATTCATTCATTAATGCATTTACATTTATTTATTTAGTTAGTTATTTTTTAATTTTTTTTATTCTATTTTATTTATTTATTATTATTATTATTATTATTATTTTTTTATTTTTATTTATTTTTTTTTGGGGGGGGGAAATTTGTCTAGAAGGTGAAAATCATTCACATCCATGCCACGTACACATCACATGTAGACACCTTGGCCCGAATTCACAAAGGAGGTTTGAGCTCAAACCTTGGTTTTCGTACGTCATATGACGCGTTTTACACGTTTTTTACAAACCTGGTTTGTAAAGAACAAAAGGAGGTTTGAGCTCAAACCTTGGTCTGAGCTCAAACCTTGCTTTGTGAATTCGGGCCCTTGAGTTCATGGCAAAAGAGGGTACGGGTTAAAAATACATTTTAAACTAAACTAAAAGGGTACAATCGTACGATCCCCACCTGACTAGTAGTAGGAAATAATCAGGAAGATATTAAACACTAAATAAAGAATGTAAATAAAAAGATTACTTTATTGAGTAACAGTGCAGTTTAATGAAAGTTCAACCATGGTTCAAGGCAATTTAGTCTGCAAATGTGCTGTACATTGACAATCAAGTTCTTTTTATAGGGTTTATGCATACACATGTAAGATAAACATCAATCTACCGGTAATAATAATTTAGTTAATAAAAGGTGCAAATGTTGCTATCTGCCGGCTTTGAACGAGGAGTTTGAACTGCCAAGAAGCCAAAGTATAGATACATGTACATGTAGCTGCGATGCTCTATACATGTACTTGCTGGTTGTATTAAATGCTTCTCTCAGAAAGTAAAGCTACATAAAAGTTTTGTTTTGCACTCATAATTTACTTTCACCTTGGGCCTCTATGACAAGCCAATTTGGTCTACATACCACTCAAACTGAATATAACTGAAGCAGGCAACAGTGCATAATTTATTTATTTTTAAACCGAGGAAGAAGTCACTGCCTAGGATAATGTGTGTATGCTGACTTAAAATGGATTGCCATTTGTTGCAATATTTTTTTGCTGGTTGGTTGTAGATGATTAAATAAAACAATATACCACAGAATAAAAATATGATTTAAATTTCTCCTTTAGGAAGCTGAATATCAATATGAAAGAGGAAAAGAGAAATAGAGAGAGAGCAAGAGAGAGATGGACAGAGAAATCAGAGAAGTTACCTATTAGAATCTCCACATGAAATACAATCAAACTTTATTTAAATCCCCTGACTCCCTGTGTATACTGGAAACATGCAAAGTCCCTTTCTTTTTTAATCTATATTACTAATACGCAAAATCGCCGCGGGGGGTCCAACACGGGCTAAAACGGTTCCTCAAAAACGTCTTTCCCCGACCCCGCCCGCCTCCGCCGTGGCGCGGGGAGGGCGGCACAATTCCACGAGGCCTGTCTCCCGTAACCCGCGTGCCACCTCGACCCCGCAATCGACGTCCATGCCGTTAAACGCGGTTTCGGGGTGCCGGGGAGGACGGGCGGACGAGAGCACGGCGGGCGTGGTGGATTGCAAGGAGGCGACGAACCCGCGAGAGCGAGTCGGCAAGGCGTGCACCCTCCCTCTGCATGTCTAATCAAAGAGAGACAAAGAGACACACGATGGACGAGAATCCACTCGCATCAACGGGTGTAGCAAATCTTATTGCAACGGGTGCGGCGGTCCTCGAGTAAGGGATCTTACAATATGATATTTTTTGTATTACACGCTCAGGTCACTCACATGCACAGAGTCGATTCGAGTCGAGGCGATTGCTACAACTGGCGCAAACCATGGACCTATTTTCGCGTAAAATCTTTACTCTGAAAGTAATTATAAAAATTCTGTGATCTATGACAACATAATCATAGTCCAAGCTTCTGTTTTATTGGTCTTTTCATGAAAACTACATCGAAATCACAACAGTAATAGCGCAAATAGATGTGATAGCAGTACGCCTTGAGTCCACACGTAGACACGTGTGGTGTATTGCCACTGCACTGCAGCTGAGCGCTGCTGTCGATCGCCGGTGATTTCGGAGCTGAGTGTGTGAGCCTGGAGTAGCGGTGACCGGAGTATAGCTAGGCCTGTGCACATGGTACATGGTGTGAGGAGAGTAAACAACACTTTGAAATTGCTATTATTGCCCCGATTTCAATGTAGTTTCGTGAATACAGGTATGAAACCTGAGCTTAGATTGTGATTATTATAGCCATGCATAGTTGTATACTGAATTTCGATAATCATTTTTCAAAGGAACGTTTTCACAGAAAATCGGACGATCGTCATGGTCGTTTAAAAACATGATAATACTTTTACTATGATACAGTTCTTGCATAAAATCAATGCATTAAAACGTTTTCCAAAGTATATGGGCGGGGGGGGGGGGGGGGGGGGGGTTCAGGTAGCTCAAAGCGAGTTGAGTGCAGGCGTGGTGTCCACGGGTTCAAAGGGCTGAACCGAACCCCCGAAGGCTCACAGGTTTTAAGCAATTTAATATGTTTTAAACAATTCGCGTACTTTCGGCGTAGAAACTTGACGCAGAAAGTATGCCTTTTTTACGTAACACTACGCTACCAAACTAAACACAAGAAAATCGGACAGTCGTCATGGTCGTTTAAAAACATAATACTTTACTATGATACAGTTCTTGCATAAAATCAATGCATTAAAACGTTTTTCAAAGTATGGGGGGGGGGGTTAGGTAGCTCAAAGCGAGTTAAGTGCAGGCGTGGTGTCCACGGGTTCAAAGGGCTGAACCGAACCTTCGAAGGCTCACGGGTTTTAAGCAATTTAATATGTTTTAAACAATTCGCGTACTTTCGGCGTAGAAAGTACGCCTTTTTTATGTAACACTACGCTACCAAACTAAATAAACTATCCTTCAATGAATTAATGAAAAATAAGCCCAAGAAAAAAGAGCCCCCTAAAGTTGAAAAAGTAACCCCCGAAAATTTCCCAAAAATTTGATATAGATCGAGCCCCGAAAAAAAAAAAAATTGTTCACTGGATTCTACGCTCACAGTCACACGCACAGTTGAGTCAATTTCTGCACTGCATGCAGCTGGCTGCTACATATTGGCACAAACCGTCCGATTTTTCGCGTAAAATCTATACTTTAAAAATTATTATACAAATTTTGTGAATGCCAACAAAATCATAATCCAAGCTGCTTTTTTACTCTTTTCATGAAAACTACATTGAAATCACAACAATAATAATGCAAATAAATCGTACTTATCGAGATCCTACCTGACATAGTTTTTGTTACGGTGCGCCATTCATGGTCAAACAGCATATATTATAAAAATTGTCTACATAAAAATAATCTAATTTTATTTTCGATAGCACATAGGCCTCTATCTATTTAACCCCCCAAACCCGGCCCTCCCCTAGAATCCCGTGGATTTTCCACGGGTCCTCCTAGTTTAAAAATGAATATTTACTTTGCATTCATTTATAAATAAGAAAGCATAGACGGAAACAATTATGAAAATTACATAAAGGAGGTTTCAATTTGACCAAGTGACCAACCACTTTGCAACAAAGGCTCAATTTTAAAAAGCCTGAAATTGAATATTTCTCCTTCTCTATTGGGAAAAAATTACCTTTGGATGTACCATAAATAAGTCCATTTTAGAAGAAATGTAACATCAAGATGATAATGATCATTGCTCAAAAACTTCAAACTTAATACACTAAAAATAGTCATGTAAACATTTGTTTTACCTCCTTATCTTCATAAGATATGAACAGGTTGAGAGAGGTAAGTCACATGATCGATGACCTTTAACCCTTTAAAAGTAAAAATCTGTCCCAGTATAATGAGGTGATTATTTTTGGAAGAGGAACCCCAAATAAGTTGAATTATGTACTTCTGAAATAAAACATTGATTTCATGTAGCTCAGCACTCATTAATGATAACACTTTTGAGATATTTCAAAATCAAGATCAAAATCGGACAAAAAATATATTAACTTCTCATACTGACAGATTATAATAAACATGTACATGTACATGTACATGTTAGTAGCTTGAAGACTTGCGACTGGTCCGACACATTATCACACCACTCTAAAAAGCAATGATTATATAATATTTAAAAGCAAAGTTAATCATCAACTATGACCCAGAATTTGTGTAGAAAAGAGATAAGCAGTGATCTACATAATACTGTATGGCACAAAGGTAATAGTCAAAGTACTATATGTAGATGGTATTCAGAATTGGATCTAGGGTTGGGGGGTAAAAGGGGTCATGACGGCCCAGACCCCCGTTTTCACTTGAATTTTTGTGCATTGGACCCCTCCCCTTGCCTAAGTATTTTTGTTTTTGTTGCTTGTCAGAGACTTTTGGTTGTTAAAGAGAAGGTTGAGTTCTGGGAAGAGGTGAAAAATAATTTGTGAGCGTTATCATTCTTATTATGCAAGTGTGGAAGAACATCAGATAAAGCATGTTCCCTGAAAAGCATGGCTCTTCAAATGCCTTTATATTCTAAATATGTCATGTAACTCGTAAAACTTGGGGGGTATGTTTTTTACGCCACGTGTTCGTGTAGTCCCATATACATCTTTCTGTGTACAGTGTTTGTAACTTTACCAAGACTTGGCTAAATTTCTTATCATTTTGATGATTCCAGAACCTTGCAATACACACAAATTCTTATATGCTAGATGATCAACCTTTTCTGGTCGATTTCACAACGTTTCTTTTACAATGCAATTGCAAGACCAGAACTGGTCTATACCTTTAAAACCTGATGACTTCTTTTTTCTTGCTTTTAGAGAATTGGACCCCTGCCCTCCTTTGCCACACCCCAGAGTTGCCCCTGGTACTAAATCAATAATAATCTTGCAAAGCTGCACGGACCTTATTATGTAAATAGACTTTTCTATCAGTACCTGATGTATTTTAGTAAAATATTTCTGAAGTTCAAAGCTGTTGATGAAGCAAAACTGGTAATGGTAAGCAAATTAATCAAGCTGTTAACTAAGTACTTTTGGCTGAATGTTCGGGTTCATGTGATCCAGTAAGATATGCTTCGAGTTTGACAGGGAAGGGGTGGGGTGGGGTAGTGAACTTGCCAAATATTTAAAAAGGCAAGATCAAAACACATAAACATGATACACCAACAACAAAAACAAAATAAAAGTAGAGAGGGGGAAGAACATGAACAGATCATATGACCCCCCCCCCCCCCCCCCCCGCCAACAATGCCATGTGCAGCCAGCACCTTGGGATCATAACTATATGGAGCGAATACATTGTGGGTCATTGGAAGGTCAGTGTATAGTAATTAGACTCCTGTTACAGTGAGCAAAAGGCCGGGCCAGGCCGTGGCCTGGCCGCGGCCTAGCCTCGCACTGTAACAGGGCAAAAGGCCAAATGCGAGGCCAAACTGGCCGCGCATTTGGCCCTGCTCTGAAGGTAGTCTCGGCCGCGGCCTGGCCCCGCAATTTCTCACTGTAAACGCACCAAATGCGCGGCCAATTGCGCGGCCTTGCCCGGCCCCGCAATTTTCTCACTGTAAACGGGGTCTAAGTAACCTGATTAAACATGTCTGCACATACATGTATATCACAGGAGAAACCCATGCATACACATGTAACTATCACAAATATTCTGAGCTCATGACAAATGACATAATTATGAGTGACTATTAATATTAATATTAGACTAGGCCTAGAGCACATACATGTACATTTTCTCAATTCATCCTGCTCTTTTTACCAATCATTCACATTTATTTTCACAAAAAAAATTAAACCACAAAAATGCAAAATTGCAAATGACTTTCAATTTGATAAGCTACACATCATCAAGGTATGAGTGGAATAATACTCGAATTAAAAAAAACATGAACATAGACCTCTAATTTCATAAACTGTCAAAAATTGTAAACAAACAAATTTCTACCACTTAAGATTTCATGAATTCCCCCAAATCACAATTGTATCAGTTATATTTAATTAATATATTCCAGATCTACATGTAGACTATATCATGGCATGGAAATTTTTTAATAAGTGATTCTGAAGCACTTGTCAAACTTGCGAATGTTTCTGGTTGAACATAAAGCTCGCAGAGTTACGACATTTTACCTTGCATAGACGCCACCGGTCACGGCAGGTTTGGGACTGATTGAGTGGCGTGGCAGGTCGATAAGCCAATGCCAAGCTGGACAAACGGCGTTTCTTTTTAAGCATTGAAACGACTAATAAAACATGCTAATTCAGATTAGGTACTTACACTAGGGAATTCTGTATTTTGTTCGCCAGGCATTGTTGTTGAGTTTACGTTTCCTTGTTGAAATTAGACGGAAGAATCAAAGTTAACAAGAAGTCTCACTTGTACGGTGTATTCCACGTCAGCTTGCAGACGACACTGTCACGGTAACAACATGTGCGTAATCTCGGCAACAACATGTGCGTAATCTCGGCTAGGCTAGGCTCATGCTCAGCACGCAGCTCCTATCTCAACCTGATCTCAACGAGGCACGTACGTTACACTACAGTAGCCTACACACACGATACGAGGCTGAATCACTGACCTGGGACGAAGTGGAGGATCTAGGAAAACGGGAAACCCAGGGGTGGATCCAGGAATTTCTTGCCGGGGGGGGGCACACAGTGGGAAAGAGATTGGCCGGGGGGGCACGTCCCTGTTTTTCAGTAAATTTTGGGCGAATTTAGGGCTGATTTTAACATGTTTTTTTTTGGCCGGGGGGGCACGTGCCCCCTTTTTACCCCCCTGGATCCGCCACTGAAACCAATAATGAAATAAATCTCTTAAGATGTATAATTTTGAGAAAAATAGTGTATTATGTATATAATGTAAGTCAGCAATTTTTCTTCTTCATTTTCTCATTTTTTTTTTAGGAGGGGGGGGGGGGGATCTAGACTATATCTTTCAAAAATTGTCATATAATCACCATCACCATGAACCACCTTGTTACTTGCTACTTGTCGCAGTAATCCCAAACAACAGCTCCTTAGAAGCTATATACACTAGGATGTCATCAATTATGTCATGTGCCAATGAAAGTGCCAAGGTGCAAAGTTTGTGTTGTCTCACATCGACCATATACAATAAAAATGAGTGTCCATACAAGTACAAATATGCACAAGTTCCATAGTATGAGAGACCCAGTAGGAGGCCGCATTATGCTCATGAGGGGGTAGTGTATCATCACATCTTTGCCATTATCATCGTCATCCTACTCCTCCTCCTCATCATCATCACCATCATTCTTATCCTCCTCCTCATCATCCTCATCACCACCACCATCATTTTTATCCTCCTCCTCATCATCAGCATCACAACCATCATCATTCTTATCATCATCATCATCCTCCTCATCATCACAACCACCATCATTCTTATCATCATCATCATCACCATCACAACCACCATCATTCTTATCATCCTCCTCCTCCTCATCATCACCATTCTTACCCTCCTCCTCCTCCTCATCATCACCACCATCATCATTCTTATCATCATCACCATCACCACCACCATCATTTTTATCCTCCTCCTCATCATCAGCATCACAACCATCATCATTCTTATCATCATCATCATCCTCCTCATCATCACCACCATCATAACCACCATCATTCTTATCATCATCACCATCACAACCACCATCATTCTTATCATCCTCCTCCTCATCATCATCACCATTCTTATCCTCCTCCTCCTCATCATCAGCATCACAACCATCATCATTCTTATCATCATCATCATCCTCCTCATCACAACCACCATCATTCTTATCATCATCATCATCACCATCACAACCACCATCATTCTTATCCTCCTCCTCATCAGCATCACAACCATCATCATTCTTATCATCATCCTCCTCCTCATCATCATCATCACCATTCTTATCCTCCTCCACCTCCTCCTCCTCCTCCTCCTCATCATCACCACCACCATCATTCTTATCCTACTCCTCCTCGTCAACGTCATCATGATCTTGATCATTATCTCCCTCAACCAGCTAAAAAGACATCATACCACGACTCCAAAATTTTGCAAAAGGCAACATTTCTCCAAATTTTATTCATATTCTCTTCACAAATGTTTGTACAAATATTCTTACAAATGAAAGTATCAAACTTCTTTTATTATATTCCCTAAATCAGAAGTTAATAATGTTATTCAACAGTCTCACTGCAACATGATAGAACTCATTTTTTGGCCTTCAATTTCTTGAACATGAACAAAATCCTTTGAGGGGAATTAACAAAACTTAGTCACATATAAAACATAAAGGTTCCATTTTGGGGCATTTCCATCATTCAGTGTTTACACAGAAGATTTGTAATCTTAACACATCACATAAATTTTGGGTTTTGGCATGACCCCATGGTCAATTTCGTTTCTATTACACGCCATAAAACAATAAACGTAAGGTTATATCAGATTTTGTACTCTAGCATTACGTAGAAAGACTTAACATGTACTGGAGTGGGGCAGTTGTGTGAATAAAAAATAAAAAATAAAATAAATTTTGACGAATTTGAAATGCATCTTGCTCATTTTCCGGGGAAAGTTAAAACAGAGTGGAAAATAAACCCTCTGAGAAACAACTGCCAAATCTAGGGTAGGTAGGTAAATCGCTGTCTAATCCAAACTTCAAATATCTCTTGCTTAAACTCTTGACCTTTGACAAAACTGAACAACATGCAGATATCTCACACCCACTCACTTGATGTTAGATGTTACATAATGCAATGTCCAGAGACCTAGATAGTTTTTTTACAAGAATCTTTGGCCAAATTAGCTGAGTCTCTTTTTTTATAGATAATCCTCATTACCGTTTCACTGTCCAGTTCAGGCAAGTATATTGCAAAAATGAATAAATCGCTTGCCTGATAGACCAACTTGCTTTGCTAATCACTCAAGGGTTATTTAGTGAATATTTGCCAGAAATTGTTTGTTTCTGTTACTAAACTTGTCACTTATTTACTCTACTTTAATATAAATTAATTTGTTATTTCAAAAAAAGAAAGAAAAAATAGAAAGCAAGAAAAGAAAATTATAATACACAATGTAGGATTGCAAGCTTGCAAATACTGTACTCTGGCATTCATAGATTCCTTTATGGCGATGCATCAGACTTTGCTAATGATTGCTGAATCATATCATTGACATGTGGTCTTTCTGTATAGGCAGCTACATTTGTAATAAGAAATGTACTTTGTAATTCTGCAATATCTTACTACTCAAATTAAAATTTGATTTTAAACAGACATCCTGAAATCAGTTTTCGCTATTGACTACCTCCAACAGTCCAATGCTCGTTTCATACTAGAGTATTATGATTGTAAAATATTACTAGATGCTGTAAACATTAAACATTAAACCGATACAAATGTGACAATGGCCAGTGACACACTTTGATAATAACCCACACAACTCTTTCATCACGGTTTCCTTTCTACAGAAACAAATATATCCCCCCCCCCCTCCATCAAAAAAAAATTATATTGGACCAATCAACCTAACTTTTTTCTGTGTTTTCATCGATTCTGAATGGATATTGCATTAATATTATCTATTTTTATATAATTTTGCATTTTGCACTCTGTGCATTTATATTCCTTGCCTTCACAACTTCTCCGCTACATTTCTTTTCCATATTTCATAATCAAGCACCAATTAAAAAAATGCAGAGCACTTTTAAGAGTTTTAGTTATGGTGACTAAATGAAAATAATTGTTATCATTGGCTTTGTGATAAGGAACTTTAATAAAAAGATTTAGAAAGCATCATTTCATATTACTCCGATTTTGTCCACTTGTTTCAATGCAAACAGAAACTTCTAAAACTTGACAAAAGGTGACATGTTGGTTTGCTCAAGTCTACATTTGTGAATCCTCAGAATACGTACAAACACAGAGGATACTTTTATGCAGACGAGACACAAATTTAGTTTAGATTTCACGCCAGCTGCTTATCATTCATCACTCAGGAAAATAAAAAGTTGAAATACGTACATGAACTTAAAACAGGTATTGTCCATAATATCATACCCACAATAACGTCCTTTCAGTAATTTCCTTTTCCCCTTTGAATTACTCAGGTAGCTTGTGTTCTCCACAATGTTCTGTAAGTTTCCCCTGATGCTGTAAGTCGAAAATGGATTAATTTTGTTATACTCACTGCACGAGTAGAACATTTGAGTAGAACAGTAGAACAAAAGAGGTGTCGTGGTCGAGTGGATAAGTCACCGGACTGTGGATCACAAGGTCCGCGGTTCAAGTCCCGCCGCGGCACTAATGTCCTTTGGCAAGACATTGATCTACATTTGCCACTCTCCACCCAGGTGTTAAAATGGGTACCCGGTAGGATGCGAAAGCTAATGTGGTTTGATTAGCAAGTGGCGCTTGTAAAATGGCGACTGGCTGGAATGCTCCCCAGGGAGTGGAGAATGTGCATACCTTGTGTGCGGGTAAGCCTGAATCCGATGACCGGGGTAATAATATGTTCCGCGCCTAGAAACGTAGTATTAGGCGCATTATAAATGTGAGCTATTATTATTATTATAAAAGAATGTGAACAGACATGTGGCTGGTGGAAATTTTAAGCAATATAAGCAATTTAAAGTTTTCATCCTTGAATCCTTCTTGGACTACGTTTATATAATACATTTCAGTGCATGTTTTACCTAAACTGTTAACTGTGATATGTTATAGATTCTCTTTAAGATTTCTTTATGATTTCCAGAAAAAAACTGAAATATTTTAAAATCTTATCCCAAATTTGGAATTGTGCCCTTCTGCAGTGCATCTAATTCTAATGGTATTTTGTCTATGATACTCAGTGTGGCCCACAAGAGTTTTAAACATATAAAAGAGACAGGTTTGAATTGCTATTGTACATGTTTGAAAATCAGCAACAGATTAATATTTGTTCACAACCTAAATATACTCTATATAATAATAGTCATACCGGGTAATCTTTTTTGAAAGTTTGAAACTGCTTCAAAATATGACCCAGATTGCAATGCACCATGGTGCATCTAGGAACCTAAAGCAAGCGGTAGAGCTCTTAAGCAAGCAACTAGAGCCCTTAAGCAAGCACTAGAGCCCAACCACAATGGACTTTGTGCTTCACATACATCAGGGCCCCATCGCAAAAAACTTAACATTGATGGTAACTACCATGGTAACAGGGCTCAACAGCCAATCAAAATCAAGGTTTTCATGGTAGTTACCATCGATGGCAAAGTTACCATCAATGGTAAGTTTTGTGCAACAGGGCCCCGTTCGTACTCCTTCCATATTTATCAATTTTCCAATTTTGAATTTTTGTGTGTGTACCACCCTGGTACTCCTGTAGACTTAATTTATAATGAATTATAAACCCTCTTGATTTTAAACAGGGTTACAGGAACCATGGCTCCTCATGAATTTGTGTACAACAAGTATACAAAATTTGCAATAAATCACAAATTTCAATGAGGTATCACGTCACAATGCCAATTCTACTACCTGTAATGTATAATGTATAGTTACCAGAGCAAAAACTTAGTTGCATGTGTTTACTGATAATAATTTACCAAGTATTTTCAAACTGGAGACATGTCTCTTGCAAATTTTTTGAGAAAGAAGTATGCTACACGTCCCCAAACCCACCAAACTATCATGCCAAACTGCAAATTTAACTTCCCATCATATGTACGAAACCAGAGCAAATACAAAACTTTGTTTCTATGAGCCTTACTGACAAACCCCCACAAACATATAGCAAAAGAATCTGAGTTTACATGGACATCCCAAGGAAAGTGTTCTCAACACTGAATATACAAGTTCTGTCTGTAAATTGCCTGTGATTTGTAATTATTCAAAGCAAGGACAGAAAGAGATGGCATTTCACATTCTTCAATTACATTAAGGCATTGGCAAATTATAGACAAAAAGAAAAGAAGATATTCAAATATGAAGTTGCATAATGAAAGAGTCTTACATGTTAATTTGCAGCATAAGAATGGACCCACTGCAATTTTCACAAGGACAACATTTTAGATCCAGTGTACAGATATGATCACAATATAGGAAACAGATTTCTCTGTATTAATTTAGAATAACAAAAGGTCCTAGAGACGGATGGAAATGAAGGTGTGCTGTTACCTGGGAAATCTTTTCAGATTGTTCCCTACCAAACTTCCCTCATAAAACCCTTTCACATAAGGTCATTTTATACGGTTAGAAGAGTGAACATCGATGAAAGAAAAAAGTAAATTCACCTACATAATAGCACATGATTCAAATTGTGTTACACCAAGCGAAACGTACCGCACATGTGTAAAAAAAAAATCCCAACGTCCCATGATTACAGTTCTGAACATGTTAAGTATGATTGCATTGCCATGTTAGTTAAATAGTATGTTGTTTTTTCTGTAGTTATCCACTACTTACTGCAAGACCTCTGAAGTCCCTCGTATTCTCTCTACTATAGCTATCCACTAGTGGCTGCACGACCCCTGTAGCCCCACATATGCCCTGTCCTGTAGTAATCCATTAATGGCTGCACCGTCCCTGATACTAGTCCCATATATGCTCTTTCCTGTAGTAATCCACTAATGGCTGCACAACCCCTGTAGTCCCATGTATGCTCTTTCCTGTATTTATCTACTAATGGCTGCATGACCCCTGTAGTCCCATGTACACTCTTTTCTATAGCTATCTACTTCTGAATGCACAACCTTTGTAGTCCCATGTATGCTCTTTCCTGTATTTATCCACCAATGGCTGCATGACCCCTGTAGTCCCGTAGTCCTATGTATATTTTCTTTCCTGTAGTAATCCACTAATGGCTGCACGACCGCTGTAGTGATTAGTCCTATGTATGCTCTTTTCTATAGCTATCAACTTCTGAATGCATGACCTTTGTAGTCCCATGTATGCTCTCTACTGTAGCTATCCACTAATGGCTGCATGACCCCTGTAGTCCCACGTATGCTCTTTTCTATAGCTATCAACTTCTGAATGCATGACCTGTGTAGTCCCATGTATGCTCTCTACTGTAGCTATCCATTAATGGCTGCACGACCTTGGTAGTCCCATGTATGCTGTCTACTGTAGCTATCCACCAATGGCTGCATGACCCCTGAACTCCCATGTATGCTTTCCACTGTAGCTATCCACTAGTAATGGCTGTACAACCGCTGTAGTCCCACGTATACTCTTTTCTGTAGCTATCCATCTTTGAATGCACGAGCTCTGTAGTTCCACATATGCTGTTATTCGTAGCTTTCCACCAATTCCATTTGGGTTCCATCCACACCTAATCACCATCCATCCACGGCCACATATATTACTCTATGGTTGATCAGTGACAGCCGGAACTGCATGCGGACTCTGAATGACTTCCTTTAGTCCCGTATGCATTCATTCTGTGTTAGCTCATCATGTCCACCATCACTGTCGAGTTGCTTCCCGTGCTCCCGTCTCCGTTGTTACCAGACGTGTTTGATGTCCGCAGAGAGTCGTTGACATCCCTTCTGAATACAGACAGGTTCTGGGTAAATCTGAACAGAAAATAAAAAGAAATATATCCTTCAATTTCAATTTAAATTTATTCATGTTTCTAACAACACATTACAAATCAATTATAAGCATTTAAAACAAACGTAGAAATACATGTTGGAAACAGAGGGGTCCACTAAAAAGAAATGATTGTACAAGTGTGAACACCTCAAATGAATACTTAGGAATAATGAGTAATCAAATTAACAAGTTCGTAACTCCAAAATGAACTACAAAATAGGGGGAAAAATGGGGGATGCCAACAGAGACAAGAGAGAAGAACACGGACGTAATACTTGCTGGTAAGAGACCATCTCGAGGTCAAAGTTCACACTTTATTTTTCACATTCTCTTGCTCTAACAATAGGAAGCTGATGCTGACAGGACAGTACAGTGCTTTAAAAAAAACTGTAATTTTTATTTTCGATCTCATCTGGCCATGATACTTCTCTATCAGTTGTAAATGAAGTACTAAAACATAGCTCAGAAAATGACTCTAAATCTTTTGCTAGTCTGGCTGTGATATAAGAGAAATGTTGTACTATCAAAAGGAACTTCATTCTTTTATAACAAAAGAGTTAATTACAAATGTACTTAGGTAATGCATTGTGTTGGTATGTGTTGAGGAGAATTTTGTTTTGTTTTGAATTCTCGATTTTTTTTTCCTTCCAAATTGGAATAAACTTACGAGGATACACGGAAATGGCTAAAAATATTGCTTTGGAATGGCTGCATTGTAGTATAGTGTGCTTTTGATATGATATATCAGTCCAATAATGAAAAAAATATTCCATTGCAATTAAAAGCAAACACTGTGACACACAATCTTTGGACTTTCGGGCTTCTACTTTGATGATTTGATCCAAATCAATGCTAGTAAATATTAACATTGTGATGGACACATCAGCAAGCTCAAAGTTGTACAAGCTTTGCGTGATACAAGGCTACTTATAGGCTGGATTACTTTCCTGGGGACCTAGTGATGAGTTATTCCATCAACCTATTATTAATAAATGAATGAACTACAATACTTTGAAACTAGTCTGCATACATTATTGTTGCTATGCCAAGCAAACCTTGGGCAAGCTTTGAAGTTGTCAAGTACAACCTTTGTTTCAAAAGGATCCATACAATTTGAATATTTAAGGAAACAGGTCTATTACATTGACACATCACCAACTGTGGAGTAATGGTTGTACTTCTATTCTAAGGAACTTCTACTATGATTCCAAATGACTGCTAGTACATTTGAATCATATGGAATAATAATAGCTTGATCAAAGATGAGCAATCTATGTATGACTATGGTATATTGTGAATTTTTTTTTCTCTCTGTTTTTATTGTTGTACGTTTTGACAGTTTTTTTTTAGTTTCCAATTTTATTGATGTATATTGTCCCAGTGACACATAATAAACTAAGGACTATCGAGCATACAGTATCTCTCATTTTTACTCTTAGTCCAAATCAATGCTAGTATATTTGAACATTGTAATAGAAACAAATCGGAAACTGAAAGATTTACAATCTATGTAAAAGATCCTTGTAAGGGTCATTGTTTCGGAGTAGTACCTATCAGTGTTTACCACAAAACAAACCGTATGTTTCAATGATAACAATCAACTCCTGATAGCTCTATCACTGTTTATATTCAACAGCCACATACAAAGGGTCATCGAATAGACATGATTTGAGTTCATGCAAAATGCTTTGCGATTGAAATAATGGCAGAAAGAGGGGAACAAATTAAACAGTTACAGTAGGACTGGTATATTCCAACAAGAAGTACACTTTTGATAAGTCTGCTCCAAAATGTCATCATATTTCTTTGATATATAATGAAAGATAGCAAGATATTATCAATTACATGTTGATATGATTTTTTTCCTTCCTAATGTTAAGGAATAGGCCAAATAAAAAAACAAACATGTTTAGAAACCCTTTTTTTTTTTTTTTTCTTTCAAAATGGCCGCTCGATACATTTTCCCTGACAGTCGAGCTATTTTTCAAGATGGTAGCCAACTTTTTTTTTTTTTTTAAAATCAGAAATAGATCTATTTTAGCAGTGTTTTTCATGTTTTTTTTCTCCAAAAAAAAACAACAAAATTTCAAACAAAATTTCAAACAAAAAAGAAGAAAAAAATGTAGGAGGCCCCCAAAAAGGAAGCGGGTGGGGACGCTAAACATCTATATTTTTTTACATGGCCTTAAACAAATTAAACAAATAAGATACTGCCCTGACCAGCACATTTGAAGCCACAAACTCCAGGGGGGTGTTTCACAAAGATCCTAAGTCAAACTTAACTCTAAGTTGGACTTAAAAATTGTAGCCTTAAAATAAATATAATACAAAGCAAAAATTCAAGTATTTAGACTATTTATAAATTCCACATCAAGAACATGAAATCTCCTTGATAATAGAAAATATGAAGATTTTAATCAACAATTTTATGCCTCTTAACATAACTTTTACAAAATATTTTCATAGATTCTAACGGCTTTCCATATTTCTTAAGTCCAACTTAGCGTTAAGTTTGACTTAGGATCTTTGTGAAACACCCCCCAGGCTTAGCCGCGTTCTCACCTGTCTCTGTTCTTTGTCCTTAGATTCCTCTCGATACTGTCCATCAGATTCTTGAAGCACATGTGCATGTCCTGCTGCTTCTCCATTGGCTGGGCGCTGATTACAGACTGCTGGAACTCTTGGAAATGCTGAACAAAATGTGTGAAAAAAGGGAAAATAAAAGTCATCTCCTGCTAAAAATATTAATAACACAACTTAGTATGGAATGCCAAGTGTCCATATGAATATATTTTTGAATAATTTGATATGTCCCTAAATTACCATGATAACATAATTATTTCATAGTTATATTGTTGTTTATTAATTATGTTATTACATTTTATTTTAATTTAGTGACAGATTAAATTATTCAAAAACATATTCATATGGACACTTTGCATTCCATACTTAGTCAGAGGATTAAACCATTGGACTAAAGTTAGTCTCCTTTGTAGAATACCACCCTCAGTCATCAACTGTGAGGTCAATAGGACAGCCTATCCTTAGAGAGGTGATCTCGGGGCTAATACCTTCACTAGCCGGAAAAATAAGGGGCGGGGGGAGGAGGGATCCTCAAAGATACTGTGAAGGGGGAAGTGTGGGCATAATTCCTATACAAAATACACAATAAAGGGGCAATTCTTTTGAAACATATATTAGTCATGCTGACTGGGTTTCCGAAGAAGTGGAAAGGGGGAGGGGTGTCGTAAGTCTGAAGTTCACAACGTCATCTTTTGTTAATACTATAAAACTATATTCAATGCCATTCAACACTATAAATAGTTGCAATATTCTCAAATATTATGCATATGATATGAAAACAATTAATACAAAAAATTGAACAATGTTTCAACGTTTTTTGTAACCAAACACATTATTCCTAAATCAACTCAGACGACATTTGACATGGTGAGCTAAATCATGCATATATTGATGAGGGGAAAGTACTTTATCGTGACTTACATCTTCATTGAGTAGAATGAGTCCTAAGAGTGGTCTGGACATGGACCATTGATTCCTGCATTCCTCAAACATGATGATATTCAGTACTGTCGACAGCATCTAGGGACAAATGAACAAACAGGAAAATCAAATATTAGAATGTGCACTTCCCGACTGGCATATTTTGAATGCATACTCTCTTACCGGTAATTAAAAGGGATTTTCTGAAATATTTGTACTTAAATTCTCATTAAACTGGGTTCCAAGGATCTTTCATTGTGTTCATTTGGTCATTCAAAACAAGTCACAATGCATAGGTGAGGAGAAAAATCTAACGAAGCACAATAGATTCAGGTTTTGTCCATCCTGTAAAAAAAAGAAAGTGATTCCACGAATTCTAGAAATTGTCTCAAAACAAGGTGCCTCCTTAAAGAAACCATTTGAACGTGGCCATCAGTTAGAAAATGACACTAAATGAGTTTCAGAGCAAATCAAAGGATTTTCCTTCAAAGTTACGACAGAAAACCTGAATTGTGGCTCAAATCTTCCATAGGAACTTAAAAGATGGCAGAATGGTTGAATAAGCCAGTTCATAAATAGTTTCGGAACGCATGACCCCCAAATGTCCACAGATCTTTTACACTATGGATACGTCCCACTTGTGCATTTTAGAATAATCGATGTTGAAGTGATGGAGGTGCTTCATGAATACCTTTTGTTTGCCCTCTTATGAAGAATACTTCCACCTGTGTATCAGATAAATGTACTGTCGGTACATAGATGAATATTAATTACATAACTTTCATGAGCACGATAAAGTATTCGTCTGAATGGTTTTACAATTAGGGAACGGATTACCTTTATCTGCACATGCGCAAATCCTAATTACGAACTCGCGTATTGTGGGTATCTTCATATGTTTTATCATACTAATTATACCCTAGAAAAGTGAACAGAACAGAAATTGCTTAAAGCCACACTGTACTACTTGTAGCTACTTGTTCCCTCTATATAGCAAACAATGCCTAACTGGTGACCATTGGTCCCCCATGATCCTCTATTTCTTCTGTTAATTGAGAGCTGATTTGATGAGATAACCATCTGCCAGTGACCTTGCAGGAAGGTCTAATCCCCCAGGCCAAACTAGTACAGACAGTGTTTAACCCAACCTGTCTAAGGAGATCCCTTGGTACATCCAGCAGGTTGCTGTAGTTCTTGGTGTCCCCTCCGCTCTTGGGCCAGCTGTTGCTCTGCTGGCTGCTTGTCTTACCGCTCTTGGTGAGTTGCTTGAAGAGGAACGTCACTATGTGATCCAGGATGGCGCAGCAGCTTGTGCACACCATCGTATCTGTATATCATGAATTATAAAATGGGTTCAAGAATGTAGCCAATGAGAAGCATCAAAATGGATCATGTGACTGTGCAGTATTTTTTGCTATCTGCACGGTACCATCTGCATGGGGTGTATTTTGGTGATAACAACCGTGGATGAAGGTAACGAGGAGACATCTTATGGCCTTGCCAAGTAAGATTGTCGACCCATTTTATAAAACAAATAATACACAGGTTTTTGTTCCTGACGTTATGGCGATGCAGCGCTATTTGGGTTTTCACAATGGCACAAAATACACTCGGCTACGCCTCGTGAAATTTATTGCAACATAGTGAATGCCCTCAGGCGCTGCATCGACCATAACGCACTCACACCTATGTATTATTTGTTTAATAGTAGCCACAGTAGCACAGAATTCTTGCCAGTCTATTCTTCGAAACTCTGACTCGAGCCTTCTGCACAATTGTAAATACGACTGACTGTGATGGATCTCGGGAGAAATTGCCAACTCAGAAATGAAATTAGACATGTAAAATCTACCTGAGCGATGTTCCTACTGGTCTTATGTTTTAGCAAAATCAAAATGTGTGTGAATTTGTAAAGGTTTTCAGTCAGAGAAAGGCAAACTTGGCTGAAGAGCGGAACAGTCATCCAATCGGTCTAACGTCAATAGAACATGTAGCCTATAAAGAATTCTCTCATATGAAAGACTCTTCATACCCCGAAGTTACTTGTCTTTATTCATACAACATAAGGAACCTCAATTGAAAATATTCTACCCAATTTCACATCTCCTGATAATACAATGTCTTCAAAAGAATCCTGACACGGCACTAATATCCTTTGGCAAGATATTAACCTGCACTTGCTACTCTCCACCCAGGTGTTAAATGGGTACCCGGTAGGATGCGAACGTTCATGTGGTTGAACGAGCAAGTGTGCGCTTGTAAAATGGCGACTGGCTGGAATGATCCCCAGGGAGTGGAAAATGTGCACACATTGTGTGCGGGTAAGCCTGAATCCGATGACCGGGTAATAATATATCTGTAAAGCGCTTAGGCACATGGTTGGATCGGTGTATTGAGCGCTATATAAAAAAACGGATTATTATTATTATTATTATTAAGTCAGGCTGTGAACTCACCTAGTGCCGTAAGACCTTCTGATACTGATGATAAGACATGAAGGAAGACTTGAGGTTCTAAGCTACTGATGAAACCCATGTGATCCTGGGCTAGGCATTCAAGCAGCACATAGTAGGATCCACTAAGCTTTGGGTAGTCCTGCAAAAATTAAAAAAATATAACGATAACTTCTCTCATTCTTGTTGATGCTTCACTCAATATCAACTCAATGGAAAAGGAGCAAAATTCAGCCCATTCCGATCATAAATGTCTGAAATCATGGTGTGTTTTTTTTTAGTGTGAAAGAATACTGAAATAATTGCAATGGGTCAACACTTGAAATGCTTGAAAGAGGGGTGTTTTATCAACATTAATAATAACAATAATAATATGTGTTGTTTATCCAGGGTAGCCTCATCAGTATTAATACTGTTCTCTCTGAGGGCCCTGCTATCATAATATTATTCCCCCGGCTCTAACAGGGCTACCACAACAAGGGGTTCAAATCATTCAAGGAATTTTATCCTACCGGGTACTCATTTAATTTACCTGGGTGGAGAGTGGCAAATGTAGATTAAAATCTTGCCAAAGGACATTTTTCTGTTTCCTGGGAAAACGGTGTAGTTGAAAACCTAGTTTGAATTTTAGCTTCATAATACAGAGCAAACATTCATCAGATGGTTAGTAAAGAAATTGTAGGTCTTCTACATAGACACTAGCTAAACACTACATTGCTTTGAAAACATTATAGTCAGGTTCCCAGAGCAATCCAACCCCTGGGGGGTGTTTCATAAAGCTGTTCGTAAAGTTATGCATGACTTTACGAATGACTTACGTATGAAAAGCAAAATGGGATGCTCAGTCATTATTAACTGCATCAATTAAAGTTGAACTGTGCAGATGTAGATTAACATTCTTATAATAACAAACATTTTTAATGCAAAGTATTATTTTACGCCATAATTTAATTGAGGTTATTGGAAATATAATCACACTTTGTTAAAACATCAGGAAAAACTTTGGGCATCATATCTGGCAGTTCATACACAAGTCGTTCGTAAAGTCATGTGTAACTTTACGAACAACTTTATGAAACACCCCCCTGATCCATGTCATTTATCAAGACTTACCAGCAGATTGCTGAGAGGGATGGAGAGGAGGAGCTTCACAAACATCTGCAGGGCTTCTTCCAGCGCACTGTCGCCGTAGAGACGGAATACACCAAAGTTGACGTAGCTGCCAGAGAGGGCAGCCTTCAACATGGAGAAACATACAGCTATGCCTTTCAACGTGGGGAGGGGAAAGATAGTCAAGGAGCACAATGTTTGAACAAACAAGGGAAACGCTCTCGGCGGTCTCGCCTGCATAACGCAATTCAATATGATAAACCAGAACGTCAATGACGTAGCGCTCATCCGCATCTCGCAACAACAAATATCGTAAATTTTATGTGGTGCACTTTTGAACTGGTCAAAAAATGAAAAATTTGATGCCCTGGAAGGGACATAATTTCATTTCATTTGCATAAAGTACCATAAATAATCAATGGAGCAAAATCTCACAATTCTGTGTAGAAGTTTAGTGTTCCAAATTTAGCTCTACCAGATAAGGCAAACCAAATCAAAATCAGTCAAGAAATGAGGGAAAAGAAGCAATTTTTTTTATTTTTGGAATAAATTTGCATAAATTACCATAATTAATTAATGGAGAACAATTTCGATATTCTGTGTAGAAGTTTAGTGTACCAAAGTTAGCTCTACGATATAAAGCATACCAAATCAAAATCGGTCGAGAAATGAAGGAGAAGAAGCCTTTTTTGTGATTTCGAACAAATTTAAATAAATTAGCATAAATTAGCATAGATAATGAATTTCACGACTCTGTGTAGAAATTTTAAATCCCCCTCCTAGCCCTATCATATGAAACAATCAGAATCAAAATCGGTTGAAAAATAACGAAGAAGAAGCATTTTGAAAATCTTGTTGATGCCACAACAAGTCTAAGTTTGTTGACCTTAAATGACCTTTGACCTTAACTTAGTGACGTGAAATTCTACTCACATGATTTGGGAGACTTGATAACCCTATAGTCCAAGTTTCATTGACTACGAACTTATACTTTCAAAATTATATCAAAAATTCAAAAGGTTAAGTTTTCGATGATGATGCTACAACATAGTCCAAGTCTGTTGACCTGAAATGACCTTTGACCTTGACTTTGTGATCTGAAATTCTACTCACATGATTGGGGATACTTGATTACCCTATAGTCAAAGTTTCATTGACTAAGAATTTATACTTTAAAAATTATATAAAAAATTCAAAAACTTAACCTTAGGTTAAGTTTTTGATGTTGACGCCGTCGCCGTCACCGGAAAAGCGGCGCCTATGTCTCGCTTTTTGCTACGCAGGCGAGACAATTACTTTGAAATTGCTATTCACTTTCAACTAAAAATTTAAATGAAATGTAGTAGTGTGTGCCTTGTGTTTGTTACTCTGTAAGCTTTGCTTTGTCAAATGAAAATACAAAAAATTAAGCCATATTCAATATGAAGAAATTGGATTTGGGATATACTTTAAATGAAATGTGGGCATTTTTCATAGCCTTCACTCCACCACAGAGGGCAGTGTGAGGTTTGAGCGTAATGAAAGATACCATGTACTCTAGCACATCATACAAGCCCCCTACCTATGGTGTCAATCAGGTAGTGGGTCTGCTCTAACAGTGCCATGCAATTTATAAAAATAAGAACATCATCATGAACACCACAAGTAGTCATAAGTTTCCTCCAATCTAAGGATTAATTAGAGGGTCTGATAAAACAATGCCAAGCAAGTTGTGAAGATAAGAAATAACCATGAATATCACAAATACATGTAGTTGACATTTCAACTCAGTTTAAATGAAGTAGGCAAGTGTTTGTCTACTCCTGTGGACCCTGGTAGAAGCTCAAAGTTGACAAGTCAAAAGGAGATATAAGTATGAAATGGAGTGTTCATGGTTTTGCCTATTTCATTTTACATTGACAACTTTGTGTTTTGGAATCATTTCAGTTTATAATAACGTCCTCTCTAAGGAACTTGGGTAGAAAGGTTTACATAGGTATCTCTCGTTCTAACCTTCCATTATTAGAAGAAATACACATTTAGATATGTTACCTCTGATCTTCTAATCTTGTTCAGCACAGTAAGTCAATTTCTAATATCAAATGTTGAGAGAATTTGAGAACCAAAAAGGGTGTAAACGAGTGTACTCTTTAAGATTTAATAAGGCTCTTCTGGGTCTCAAAAGAAGGTATTTGCTACAAAAGGATATTTCATCTGGTAGATCTGGTCTTTTGGAATGTCTTGAAGTGTAAGCAATCTTGAACCTGTCAACAGGAAAATGCAAAGAAGGAAAAAGGAGACGAAACATATTAGAAATGCTGATAACATACTGGTTACCCTGAAGAGTAGGATCCTGTTAGGCGAGGAGACGTCAAACTGCACAGAACTCTCTCTCTACACCCCCCCCCCTCCCCTCTAGCCACCATAATAAATTCATTCATATCTTTCTCACTAGTCCCTACTTCCCTACCCCTCTTATACACCCATCTCTCGCTGAACTCACCATATGCGCCAATCATCTTACTGGACACAGTAGGAGGAATCTTGAAATGTACACACACCAGAATGACAGATGTAACATACTAGTGAAGAATTTGAATGTTATGAAATCAACAAGCTGATTCTCATACAACATTCCACCTGTCAATCAAATAGTGAAATTCACTTTCAAACAAGATGAAATTGACAAGTAAGGTATTTCCGGGCAGCCTGTGAAATGTACACTTAATTTGTAAACAGAGAGGAATTCAGGTCACAAGGCGGTGTCACACAGAAAAATCCCTTGAAAAATCCTTTCAAGGAAGAATTTTCTTGCTTCGTTAGAGGATTTTTAATGGGATAATTGATGACACACAGCAATTAAGAGGATAACTAAAATCCGGATTTTTGACCTCTGTGTGACATCGCCTGGTGTCACAGTGGATGAAAACTTACCATATGCGACCATCATTTTGCTGGTTTCCCTGAAGAGGAGGATCCCGTTGGGCGAGGAGACATCAAACTGCAACCTCTGCGATCGGTTCTGGACAAGCTCGGCCATGAGCTTGAGAAGGGGCGTGGTCACCGACGGGTCATGGTACCATAGCTCGATGGCACTCAGTAAGACAGGGGTGTAGGCAGGGTATCTGGGGGGAAGGCACTTGGTCAAGGAAGAACTAGATTGGTTCAGCCCCATTAGTGAAGTAAATAGTATCTCTCTCACTGTTATCATTAACCGAATAGCAACTAAACCCTCCTCCCTCCTTTTACTCACTGAACCGCCCATCCGTTTTCAATGTGCTATAGTATTCGTTCTAATGTAATACGTGCGTAATCCTTACGATGTCTACAGTAGGATTCTGCATAGAAAAATAGCGCATGTTTCATATTTTAAAAAAATGTCAAAATGAGGGCAATATTGCAACATCATCCAGAGAGTAATAGTCTATTTTTACAAAATCTCTAGTTGCTAATGGGTTAATGTTTTTTTACAAACCAGTAAAATGAATACAGAAATTGGTAAGATATTTGTGTTTAAGATTAAACAAATTTATTGGTCTGTAGATCATTTTGGGAAGTTAATTCTTCCTAAAATCTGTTGATGCGTGACATTGTTAACCTTAACCTTAACCTACTTCTTTATGGTTTAATCAAGGATATTCGATGTTAATTTTTATGTTAATGCCTGCATTTAAAAATTGTAGTAAATTATAAGGAACCCTGATTCTTTTAATAATACATTGGAAATCAGAAAATTTGAATACACAGGAAAATTAAAATACTTTCTATTTGCTGCACAAATGGATTCAACAACAGACACATTTAGGAACAGAATTATCACATCAGTATTCCATTATTATATCCAAGGATACATCCAGTCAAAGAGCATCATGTAGCTTGTCTTTGTGTTGAATGCAAAGGCAATCCCTCTGATGTCTCGAGCTAGTCCTATCAGCGTCCTCTGTTTATTGAGAGAAATGAGAAAAGAAAACAAGAATCATTAAATAGAAGAAATGCTAATTGGTAACTTAATTTTCTTTTCTTGTCTTTTGCTCGGGACAGTTGATCGAACAAAACAAAAACTACTATCATTTTCCCTTCATTAGGATATCAACTGCACATCCCAAATAGATGCATTAATTAATCATATGAATATAAGGATAATCATGAGACGGGTTCTGTAGCCAGGCGATGCAATTTTTGCGTAGCAGTATGCAAGTTGTATGCAGCACTCTTATCTACGCATCTTGATGCGTTCAAAGTTGAGACGCATATGGCAAGGACACTAAAGATGCGCACACTGAGACGCGCATGTAAATGTACCACTGTTTGGCTGAGTCACTAAAGGTATCCAAATACATTAAGGACACAAGATATGAATATCAGGGACTTGTCCGACAGCCTCAATGACTATCACATACCTCCGAACATTTGAAAATAAGTATTAGGAATTTTTAGCAAGGAATGTCTTCAAAAATAAGAAATCACATTTGCAGCGGCAGTGTTACTGGCAACACACGGTAAATCTGTACCAAAAAGCGAATACAAATTTGCTGCTCGATCATGCAGCCATTCAACGGGCACATTTCTGGAATGCTCAAATCGGGGCACATGATAAAACAAGCTCAAAATTTTGAAAAATCAGAATATCAGAATATTCTGGATTATTCGTAAGGGTTGGCAATTATGATGCTATCAGACCATCTTACCTTTGTATTTGCTTCATTCCACCCTGACCCTGTCTTCGCATTGGCCAGCTGGTTGCCTACATACTGGAAGGCTGTGGTGAGGGGTACCATGAACGTCTCAAACCTCTCCTCATCCTCCCCTAGATCTACCAGCAGTAACCGTCCGAGGGCTGTGTAGAACGTCGATCGGCATCTCATGTCGTGGACCGATAAGGTGCCGTTGGCTCCCAGAAATGGGAAATGGTCGCTCTGAGGTAGGAAGACGAAGGTTGACAGGATGATTTATTTATTTAATATTGATTCATTATTCATTTGGCAACACACAGGAATACAGTCATTTTGTAAACCTTTTTACAAAGAAGTTTTCAAAAAAAGAGAGGAATCTAGGATTCATAACATTAGCTTACGGGCTAAAAAGTAGAAATCATCCCTCCAAAATAGGAAAGGATGGCAGCTATGAAACAGAAGAAATTTAAACAATATCATAGAAATGCGACTAGACATTTCTGCCATTGTGAAACATCATTAAATTGGTCATTAGTTGTACTTTGAAGTGTCAAAGTAAGTTAGTAAGGGAACAATACAGTATGTCATGCAAATTAAACATGCCATTCATTTTATTAATAAAGGCTAGCTCTAATATTTTTCCTGTAACACTTACCAATACAACAAAACAAGTTATTATAACAAAAAAAGTGGAAACATAAAATTTCTTGCATTATCGGATATTCTGGGCATGTATTCAATGAAATGCTTTTAGTAATTCAGCTGAAGCAAAATAAGCAAGTAAGCTTAGGTTTGTTGTGTTCTCTTCAACTTTGTTGGGGACCAAACTCACCAACTCACCTAAGCATTCATGAAAAACTGCCCATTCCATTTGAGCTCACATAAGCATTTAATTGAGTACAAGTTTACTGTGAAATGATAAAACAAAACTCACTGAACTGTTATGCAAATTAACTTCATAACTCCTGATAAAGTCCAATGTTTATAACTTACAAAGTGTGTCTCTCTTCTTGTACTCACTGTATGATTAGCTAACATGAATTGCACTGCCTCTAGTTTGACTAGCTTCCTGACGCTGCTGTACCCGACAGATAGGTCATTGAGAAGCTGTAACGTCTTGGAGATGATGGGCTCACTGCCTCCCCAGTACTTGAGGTTGGTGATACTGATCGATAAAGTATCAGAAGTATTTGATTATTTAATAAACAACTTTTGAGATACATGTGTTATGAAATAATATTTCGGACAGATAGGTCGTTGAGGAGCTGTAACGTCTTGGAGATGGGCTCACTGCCTCCCCAGTACTTGAGGTTGGTGATACTGATCGATAAAGTATCAGAAGTATTTGATTATTTAATAAACAACTTTTGAGATACATGTGTTATGAAATAATATTTCGGACAGATAGGTCGTTGAGGAGCTGTAACGTCTTGGAAATGATGGGCTCATTGCCTCCCCAGTACTTGAGGTTGGTGATACTGATGGATAAAGTATCAGATGTATGTGATTAATTAAAGCCCGACTGTACTAGTGTACACAAGGAATTAGACCACACTGCAAGGTCACTGACAGGTGGCTATCTCATCAAATCATCTCTTGAAAATATAAGAAAAAGAGGATCATGGAGGACCAATGGTCACCAATTAGGCATTGTTTGCTATATAGAGGGCGCAAGTAGCTATAAGTAGTGCAGTGGGGCTTTACCAGACAACTTAGCACATTTTTGATTTTTCACAATACATGTGTTGTGAAATAATTTCATTATGAGAATGTTGGGTAATTTTACTTGAAAACAAAAAGCTTTCCCTATTGTGTTTGGAATACCAAATAAGCTCTTACATATTAAAGATATAGACAGGTAGTGGTAATCTTGCGGTTCAAGGGTTTAGGGTGCAAAATATCCATTCAATATTGTTTAGATATTACCTTCAGAGGCATAGATAGCAAACTTCAACCTAAATTCGCAAAAAACAGAAATATATGCCCAAATATTCAATGTTGAAGTGCATTTGCGATATCTATCCAGGCCGGATCGATATGATAATTTACCAAATATATCAATTAGTAAGCGGTTTCCCGGCAAAATTTGTATCATCACGATTAGTCAAAACATATTCTTTCACATGTTTGGTAATAAGAGCTTCCATTTCATTTTTTGAGAAGGGGGCGTTTCCAAAACTGGTCTATATGTATACCTTTAAGGAAAGCACAACTAAGAAAAAAAAACTTGAATTGATATGGACTTACATTTTACCGATGAATACACTGAGAACCATGGATTCGTCTTGGAGTCCTAGCACCTGTGATAATGTCCTATACAGCTGTATACAGAGAAATTTATTTACAAAAAGGTAATTATGAGGATAAACAGAGAGGAAGAGAGGTAATATTTAAGTAATATTGACTGCCTTCTGGGCAATACAACATATATCGCCCGAACCGAAGGTGAGGGTGATATATGACAAATCGTTTTGCCCTGAATTAGGCAGTCAATATTACTATTATTAACCACATCAGACATCTAGAGCAAACAATAAACTCATACTATGTAGCCTACACTGCACAGGGTTTCCTAACATTAGAAGTTGCAAAAACATCGTCAAACCAGCACTGTGCATCCAGAGTTTGACAAATTTTCGATACACTGCAAACAGTGTGCCTATGTTGTGAGTGTAACGTCACAATAGAGTTCGCGCAAAGTGCGCATTTTCTTATACATGATGTGCAATGTAAATTACAGTAGCTGATGCGCGATGTAAATTACAACTGGCTCTATATTATTGCTCACTAGTTTAACACGCATTTTGCCATTGACTTTTCAGATCGGGTAATAATATTTGTTCATTGGTTTACTGTATAACCGTATTGACCGGCAAATTACACACAAAATCCTGTTGACTTTTCTGAGCGGTCAATAATATTTTTTTCGCCTGTAGTTTTGTTGGCTTATCCATCAAACCTTGAGGGCAATAACATTTAAAAATTGCCCTGCTCAGATGTCTGATACGGTTAATAACGGTATTTTGATACATTACTACTCTTCATGGGTTTAATGAAATATGTGCATTTTCTTTTGAAGGAAGAATATGATATGATATGATAAAGATCAAGATGTGATTGCTTTCAGGAATAGATTGACCACACATTGCTTAATTCTAGATTAAAATAGCAAGAGGGAGAGAGAGGAAGAGAGAGAGAGAGAGAGAGAGAGAGAGAGAGATAAAGAGAGGGATAGATAATGAAGGAGACAACAAAAAAGAGAAAGCGGGAAGAGGGAGCATGGAAAAGAGGATGAAAGAGAAGAAAAGGAAAAAGGGATGAAAGAAAACAAGAGAAAGAGAGATAGTTTGATGTGTAAAGGTCAATATCTGCAAGGTCACATGCAACACAGTAAGAGGAATCTTGAAATGTACACATGCCTGAATGACAGATGTAACATACTAGTGAGGAATTTTAATGTCATGAAATCAACAAGAAATCAACAAGCTGACTCTCATACCACATTCCACCTGTCAATCAAACAGTGAAATTCACTTTCAAACAGGATGAAATTGACAAGCAAGATATTTCTGGGCAGCCTGTGAAACGTACACTTAATTTGTAAACAGAGAGGAATTCAGGTCACAGTGTCACAGTGGATGAAAAGAGATTTACATGTATATCAAATTCAGAGAGTAGAAGTGATTTGTATGTAATAATAATAATAATAATAATGAACGTTATTTGTATAGCGCATATCACTAACACAAAGAAAGTCCCTATGCGCTTAGAAAAGAAGGAAAAGCTTGAAGAATTTTTTGTTAACGTTTAGAATGAAAAACTAATGTTATTGGACGACACTTTGCGATCTCCCTGTAGCTAAGCCACTGATAGCTTTCATACTGCTTACCTTGGATGACTTCTGTATCTGGTGTCCGAGATATATCTTGGTGAACTGTTCAAAGAAACTGAGCATGGCAATGTCCAGCTTCTCACATCCGCCATGGGAAAGCTTGGCGTCTGTAAGGTTCATCAACTGCAGTACTCTACGAATAGCATAAAGAGGGGTATGGTACGTGAGGAAGGATAAGCGATGCAACATAAGCGATGTTCCTGTAGACCTAACAAGACTACGAGACTGACAGCCCGTGAGACAAACAGTCTGTTGCCCGTCTCATGAACATTCAGATAAGTTTTCGAGAAGGCCCGTCAACATTGTTAGTCTCGCGGCCCGTCAGTCTTGTTGGCGGAGCCTGCAACTTGTGCACGGGTTCTTTCTGCCTTTGGACTTGTCATATTACCTGTCGACAATTGTTTTTTCGTGGTAGAAGATTCACCCATGAGCCCACTAACTCCTACAGGAGTAAATGTCTGATTCTAATTTACACATGTCAGGATAGTAAAGATGAAAGGCTATGTACGAAAATCAAATTCTGAAAACTTACACTTTGTGAGAATATTGTTCAGAATGAGCTCCGTAGAATTCAATAACCCATGACTTAAAGGGTCAAGCTCGCTATCAATAAGGACCGCTATTCATAAGGACCATTATTCATAAGGACCGCTATCCATAACGTGTAAAAAAAATGAATATCGATCCTCTATAAATATTGGTCCTTATAAATAGCGAGCAGACCCTGACATAAAATGACAACCCTTTTAACACCGATATAGATTAATTTTGCACTGGTGTGTATCTATCCCATGATATACATACAATGTGAAACAGGGAGATTATTTGTGAGGCAAATCAAACAAGTTAATAAAGCAAAGATTAAACGATGTTTTTTTTTACCTGCAGACCAATTCCCCATCTAGCCCATCGTGTTCATCCGCACTGGTGAAAGAGACCCGACCACCGATCACGGCCCCAATGATATACACCAGCCAAGTCAATCGACCTGTCACCAATAGGGGGAAAGAGGAGGAATTAGAGCGAATGAGTCCTCAGGAAATCAAGCCGGTGAATGCCAATCATGCAAGGCATTATTTGTAGACCTACGCTGGGGCAGAGCCGATAAAGTTTTTGCTTGTCAAAGAGGAAGGGTTTCCATGTATACAAAATATCCTTGTGTTGTGACTTACAAGAATCATGAATTGTTTAGACACCATATGAATTAGTTATTAGGTTATGTTCTTTCTCCAACATTTTAAGAAGAGAAATGTAAGAAGTCTCCTTTAAAGCATTTCTTGAAAGCAATTATTCGGATATAAGCCAGCTTTAATGGCAGGTGTAAGTAAACAAATGCAAAATGGCACACAAACTGCATTAGTGTTCAAATCTAATAAACCCTTTTATTTCTCTCACTACTTTAATTTTAAAAACCTTGCCTGTTTAAATGGGTTTAAAGTAGGGAGAATAATTACATGTAACATCCCCAAAGCCTGGTATAACAGGCAAGGACAACAGGGGAGGTGCATTTCATGCAAAAAACTATTATCAGCTTTGTAATAAACTGCCCTTTCTTTTTTTTTTGTCATCAATTTTGCTCTTATATATGCTGTACTTCTTTAAATCAAAACTCTCAAGAAAAGTTTCCTAAGAGTTCTGATGCTATATAAAATACTACATTTAGATATCTGTTAAATCAGAATTGAGAAATTACAAAGGCTGAATTCAAACCCTTCATTTCAGTAAGATAACAAACAACTTCTTATCATGGTATCTCGGCTAAAGCCGGGGAAATAATATTATTGCAGGGCCCTCTGATGAGATTACCTTGGGTAAACAGAATATGTTATTATTATACTTCCACAACATGGATACTGGAAGGGTGATTTCTTGAACATAATATTAAATTATCTTGCCATCACATTCCATTACTTTGTACAAAAGAGAATGAAATAAACAAACAAACAAACAACAAGCAAAAGATTGTGGTTCCAATAATATCGACAGGTGAAGAAAATGCAGAAAATGGTTCAACTTTTTCCCCAAAGTCTGACATGCAATGATTTTAAGATACTATTTCCATGGAAATAGGATTATGAGGAACATTAAAGAATGACAAAGTTGTACAAAGGAAAAATATATGTATCTAAATGGAAAAACAAAATTACTATGCACATACCTAATACAACCCAGTACAACCAAATATTAAATACACTCTAAATATTGTACATAGCATCATACACAAATAAAACCCAAGCTAAGAGCTTACAAACATACACAAATTGATTAAAATACCCAATTATCAATAAATAATGCAGCAAATTATTTTCTGAAACAGTAGATGTCCTTTTGTGCCCAATGTAGATCTAACAAAATTCTTTCCCTTTAGAAAGAATATGCTTACAGATTCCTCATCTTCCAAAAGCTTGATTAATCTGTTTAAAGCGGATACAAACAAACAGACAAACATAGACCAGCTATAACTTTGCAATATATGGAATAAAATCAGACTAGACAAACATTAAAATAGAAGGAATGCTTTATAGGCCGTTATAAACAACTCTAATGCTAACCCTATCTCTTTGACAAAATACAGCCTGGATACCACAGGAGCAAATATCACTGATGCAATGTTGCCAAAGCACATGTTGGGTCTCCTAGACAGAAAGAAAGGTCATAGCATACTGGACAACATGAATTTACCTTCTTGTATGGCCATTTCTGGACTAGAGGGTATGGTCTTCTGGTAATCCTGCGCTGACTGGTCAAAGAGCTGAATGAGAAGTGCGCAGGTCTTCTCGTATTCGCACCGACCTATGGTGGACAGCTGTCAAGATCAAATGGAATAGATAGAAACAATCAATAATAATAGCATTTGCCTCCTTGTATAGCAAATTTCACAAAATAAATGATAACACATCCGATGCTCCTCCACAGCTTCAGCGCCGGCAACTGTTCAGGGCACACTTTCAAGGAATATTCCTACCGGGTACCACTTGCATCAAGTGGCAAATATAGTTCTCATGGGGAATTTGAAAAGTACCCACCAAATAGCATGTGGTATCAATTATCAAAGGGAAATGAAGTATCTTTAACCAACAGGTCTTCTCTAATACGCAGATCAGTCAACAACTTCACCATACTCCTTCAGAGTTCATTTAAAGCCCTACTGTACTACTTGTAGCTACTTGCTCCCTCTATACAGTGCGTCCCAGAAAAAACGAAACCGAGAAGTATCGATGTTCTATCATAACTTAATCACAACTATAATTAATGAATGATACATATTTGGAAAGCTTAGAGTCTCCTCTTTCGGTTGATGCTACTCACGTGATGCATATTTCACGCATGAGTGATTAAAAAGCAATTTGAAGGAAGGAAACCAAAAAGACATTTGGCGGGCGGTATCTGAATTTCGAAGAAAAATTCACATTTCTAGAAAGTTGAGTTTCTGCCCTTTCATATGACACCTCAATCAGGAAAAATGAGCGAGGAATGACAAAGTTCTATTTGTTTAAAGTAGTGCTTGCATTTCCATAATTTTATTAAACAAATTCGTTTTCACTCGCTGCCTGCCGTATCAATAAACGAAATTAACAAAAGACTTAACTCCGTTTCGTTGACAATCAGCCGTAGACGAAAGTCTTCATGCATGGCTGATTGTCAACGAAACGGAGTTAAGTCTTTTGTCAAATCTGCTTTTTGCTATGGCAGGCACCCTGTAAAAACGAATTCGTTTGTTAAAATTATGAAAATGTAAGGGCTATTTTAAACAAACAGAACTTTGTTATTCCTGGCTCATTTTTCTTGATTGAGGTATCATATGAAAGAACAGAAAATGAACTTTCTAGAAATGTGAATTTTTCTTTGAAATTCAGATACCGCCCGCCAAATTACTTTTTGGTTTCCTTCCTTCAAATTGCTTTTAATCACTCATGCATGAAATATGCATCACGTGAGTAGCATCAACTGAAAGAGGGGACTCTAAGCTTTCCAAATATGTATCATTCGTTAATTATGGTCGTGATTAAGTCATGATAAAACATCGATACTTCTCGGTTTCGTTTTTTCTGGGACGCACTGTATAGAAAACAATGCCTAATCGGTGACCATTGGTCCCCCATGATCCTCTTTTTCTTATGTTAATTGAGAGCTGAGTTGATGAGATAGTCATTTGTCAGTGACCTCCCTGGGTGGTCTTAATCCCTTCTAGCTAAACTAGTACAGACAGCCTTTAATGGGTGCAATTGCTCACCTGCTCCAGCTGCTGCTGCACCATACCGGTATCATCCAGGGGGTCTTCCAGCCCATCCCGTATGACCATGGTCACCGAGTCTAACCTGGAGGTGATGTAGGCCTTGGAGACCTCTGGGGTGTACACCTCCAGGAGATGGGGTTCCGTGGCCTTGACGTAGGGTACGGAAGCGACCATCCGCTGCCATAACGTCAGGAGGTAGTGAATACTGTTAGGGGCAAATTGCCAGACTGGTGCCTGCAACATACGGAGAAAGTAGAAATAATACTCAGGGGTGATAGTGAGCACTAAAAAACAAAATAGGGTTATTTTTTTTACCCCCTCAACCACATCCCCTTTGAGTAAAAACAAAAAAGAGGATACGGCGGGAAAAATGGCATCTAACAACATTCCCCCCTTTTGAGTTAGAAAAATTGGGAAATAATAGAGAAAATAAGGGAAAAATCAGGATAAAATCAGGAAAAAAAAGAAGAAAAAAAAATTGGGTAAAAAAACAAAAACAGGAAAAAATCCAAAAAAAATCAGAAAAACCGATTTAAATCAGGTTTTTATCAGGCCTGTAATACTTGAGGCCACATTCAAAGAACAAATGGCCCTTTAAATCAGGACACAACTATTTGTTGTTACAGGAAAAACAAAATTAAAGTAACATTCAGGCTATACTGGCAGGAGCTCTTTTAGGATTTAGTGCAATTTACTCAGAATGGTATTAAACTATTTTAATTGTTTTTTTGTACTCGAGCTCCCTGAGAGCTTACCACAGCTAAATTGCTCAACGCTCCCATGTATATTTTGTGCTGAGCACTTGCCATCTGCAAGGTACAACATGCATTTGAGGTCGAGTGTCAAGAACAATCTTCCTGTAATCTCTCTAAAACCGTTGCTGCACTTACTTGTAAACTAGAGACGGTGAACTTTGCAATCAACGCTATGACTTCTGTGTAGTCTTCTACTTTGACCAGTTCACCCAGCTGATAGTTTGACTTTAATCTTGCGAGTAGCCTGCAGAACTCATGGTAGTTAGCTGCTTCTGAAAGACCCTGTTAAACGTAGGAAGTCAAAGAATTGGTTGCAAGTGAGTATGGAAAGACCAAGGAGGTTTGAATACCGAGCTTAAGATAAAATTTGGATCCATCTAGTTCACCCAGCTGATAGTTTGACTTTAATCTTGCGAGTAGCCTGCAGAACTCATGGTAGTTAGCTGCTTCTGAAAGACCCTGTTCAAGGTAGGAAGTCAAGGAATGGGTTGCAAGTGAGAATGGAAAGCGAATAAGAGCAAGGAGGTTTGAATACTGAGGTGAAGATAAATCTGGATTTATGAAACAAGTATGTTCTACCAACTCAAATCATGGCCCTGCTTCATAAAACTTGTTATTGATAAAAATTGCCACAGATCTATGACAAATCTGCTCTCAGCCAATCAAATGTAAAGATTTCAGTAGCTTATAACATATATTGCTACTTGTTATTGAACACAAGTTTTATGAAGCAGGGCCCATATTCAACGGGTTGAGGTTGTGTCTCTGATTTATACTTTACAGAGTATTCATATTCATATCCAATTTGATACAGCCCATGCTATTTCAAAATTTGTTTTCCAATTTTGCTTTCCTTTTCTGCAAATTGAAGCATTAATTGTTCAAGACTAAACAAACTATACAGTGCGTCCCAGAAAAAAGTCATTTGGCTAACGGTATCTGAATTTCGATAGAGAAAATCACTTATGCGTGAAATATGCATCATATGAAAGAGGAGGATCTAAGCTTCACAAATATGTGTCGTTTATTAATTGATAAAACATAGATAACTCTTGATTTCATTTTTTCTGGGATGCACTGTACAGTGCCATTTTGTCCTGTACTAATCCTCAACTAAGACCATCTTGTCTGGTTGCTTATTTAAAGGCATGTACTCACTTTCTCAGTAGTATGGTAAAACAAATCATTTGCAAGAATATGCTTGCTTATAATCAGTCTGGTAAATAAAACATCAAATCATAAATTACTAAAACCTGATGAATACAAACTTTTGGCTTACGGTATATGCACTTTGACTTACTTGTGGATTTTCCAAGATGCCCCTGACCCCGCTGACTAGCTGTGATAAAAACTTGGCTCGTTCTGAATTGTTGAATAACGACCGCCGTACTGATGCTATCTGAACTAGGCAGGAAAGGGCCTGTATGTAAAGGAAAAACAAAATGTATGTTTTATCAAAATGTATTACACATTTCCTCTAGGTAAACACACACTAAAATTATGTTTTAAAAAGAAATAACACACTTTTGTTTAAATTCTTCCTGAAGACTTGAAATTAGCACTTATTTTTATCTGTCAACACATTCACTATTAACATTTTGATATATACCAAATGGTAAACTTAAGCATCAACATGATTGTATCAACACTCTCAAACTTACTATTGGTGCTAAAGTTGCTGGTAGTGCCTTGTAGAGATCAAAGAAGAGATGTACAGTGCTGAAGTCCAGAAAGGCTACGGAGAAGTAAAAGAAGATAAACAGAATTTAATGCTAGCATGTTATCAAGACACACATCATTTGGTCAGAAGTTTGATATTTTTTGCTTAGCTTTGCCTAGCAACAGTTCAATCATGGAACATGGATCCCATCCAAAGCAACATCACACACAATGATGATGACATAATAAATTAAGACAGCTAGCCACTTGGTCCCATATTTTACCCAAATTAATTCAAACACTAGGTTGAAGTTCAGTCCAAAGTCCAATTTAATAGGAAGTTAGACTAAGGTCCAAGTTTTCTCTTTTTTAAACCTGAATTAGACTATCCCGATAAGTAAAAAAACTTGAACCTGGTACCAAATAAAATATTAACATTCCAATCTGGAGACGTTGTCCCCCCCCCCCACCTTGTTCCTCGTATGCTTGTATAGCTTTATAAGGCAGTACAAAAATAAGTGCTCTTTATATCAATATTTATCATTGTTTTATTATTGTTAAATTTCAAATGGGCATAAATACATAAAGTAACATGAATCATTTACAGGGCCGCGTCTGATAAAGAGTTGCGATTGATCTGCATCAATCGCAAGTTTACATTTTGCTATGTCTCATGTACATAGTTGCGATTGATATCAATTGCAAATAAGTTGCGGTTAATCGCAACTCTTTATAATGCTCTTTTATCAACAGTTGACCACTCCTTACCTGACCTCCATCCTGTAGGTATCTGGACAGTACCCAGGTCATCCGAGGATTCATCGGTCAAGGTTCCTATGAAGTCAAAGGTCAAACAGTTCCTGGCTAGCTGGAGGAGTTGGTTGATCACAGCTTGCTGTCAGTTGGAAAAATGAAAATGAGCTAAGTCCACCTGCCAATCTTTCACAGCAAACATTAGGCATCTCTCAAGGCAAAATTAGAAACACAGTCTATTTTGCATACTTTTTAAACAGAATATTTCAGAAAAAGAGAGGCTCTAAGTTTCAAAATAGTAGCTTGAAGGCCCTAAAATAGGAATCCTTCCTCCCAAATGGGAATGGTTGGCAGCTATGAGCTAACAGTGGCTGTAGCATGCACATGAGATAAGACTAGTGAGACAACTACACATGTATTAAAAAGCATGTAATATTTTCATTACCATCTAATATTTTTCCTTTTATGGATTGGTTGCTGATTATAGCACAACGTAGGATGCTCTAAACAACTCACTCCTAGATCTTATTGATTGACTGGTTAGACGTAGTCAATCCAATGTGCATTTATGTAAAATCATGCAATAGCTCCAGTGCTATGTAACAATTTTGCCTTTACTGATTGAAACTTGAGTTCTTCATTTCATGGAAAAGCAGAAGTTATAGTTTCAAGCTGTCATACTCAACTGTAAGCATATATACAAAGTGCTCATTTTGTTGTGACAAGTACAATGAATATGTGTATTCTGTAGCAGGGCATTCATGTTGTGTGTGGGCTAAAGTTACTGTACTAAACTTGGAATGCACTTGTCACCTTTGTGACATCGACCAATCTATAATTGTTTCCTTTTGGACATCGAAGGACAAGGATCTACAAGATTCAACAAAAGATGCCATTCTTCTACTTTCTGTTCATTATACAATGTATCTGCTCTTGATGAACCTGTGCGCTCTTATTGTACTCAATCCACCGTATGACAACCTCATGTTGTTATATCGCCAAAACAAAGCCCAAAACAAATATTGCCAAAACGACCATGAGATTATCTGTCAGTAACATACTCTCTCACTCCAAGTGCCATATCGATTGACTTTGGCGATCATGCTGTTCCACAACCCTCGGTTCCTAGCCTTTTCTATTAGCACCACTCCCAGTTCTTTCACTCCTCTCTCTTCCAACAATTTCTGCAGACTGTCCATCCAAAGTAGCCTCCTTCTTCTCCTTACTCCTCCGTCCCACAATTTTACCTGCCAAAGCAAGATTCTCTAGGAGTTCTCAAAGATCAGTAACATACAGTATTCTAGAACTATCCTACTGTCATACCTTGCTGTCGTCCTGCATGTTGATACCGCCTTTGGAAGCTTGCTTGAGTAGATTGCATGCCATGTTGAAGATCTCAAAGAGCATGGTATCTCTGAAGGAGGAGGCTATCTTTCTATGCTTGGTCAGGGGACGGATGTTGTCAGGCTGAAGGGATGGAAATAAATGATACTTAGCATAGAATGTTCAATTCAATTCAATTTGTATTTATTTCATTTCCAATAGAAAGATAAACAAAGGTATTACAGATATTATTATAGAAAGTATGAACAAAATGTATGTACATATCAATTTTTTTTCTTGATAATTATACAAATAAACTTTACACATAATAAAGTTATTACATACAAGAAATTCTTAATTTCTGATGAAATGGGGGGATCCACTAAAAAGCAGTGCTGCTGGGACAACAGCACCACTGCGCCTAGAAAAAATGTATTAGGCGCGTTATAAATGTGATCTATTATTATTATTATTATTATTATTCCTGGGAGAAGTTTCAACTGTTGGCTTACACCAGGTAGATAAAGATTGTGTGCTAGATCTTGTAATTGAAAACAAGTCAGAACAAATCTTGGAACCAGCAGGATTTAAACCAGGCTACACGTATATACCTCAGCTCTGACTGTCCCCATATTCAGATGTACAGTACTGCACATTCCACGATTACATAATAAATACAAATGGGGCATCATTGTAAAGGGGAATAAACAGGCTTATCAATAATACCAACTTCAAGTTTCATGATATACTAACAAGACAGATATCAACGCTAAAACTTGAATCACAGAACTTCTTTCGAGGGGCTTATAATGTACTTACCTGATTGATTTCACTGACAAGTTGTGACATGAGTTGTACTCCAATGACAAAGTGTTCCATGGAACCCTGAAATAAAAGAAAGACAATCAATTTCACCTTCTGGTATGAAAGCCATACAGCAGCAAATTATGCATATCTAATAAATGGTAGAAGTAGAATTTGGAAATTGGATTATTACTGTAAAATCATAGATAGCATTTTTTAACATGGCTCCTTACTATGTATATTAGGTCATCTCATTAAAAAAGACAAAAAAACTAAATAATTAAAATACTTAAATCCTTGTTAAAATTTTGAGACTTTTAATAAATGAATGCTGCCAACAACTACAAAACCAGAAACACTTGTGTGCATTATTTTATTGTGAATATTGCAAGTGGTCCACATTCATCAAGGTTTATAATAATGCAAAACTGAGACTCAATATTTGAAATATGTGCACTTTGTGAAATTTCATATTTATTTAATGTTTCTGATTTTACAACACATGATCAGTTGGTCTTTTTTTCTTACCTGGAGAAACTTTGAGACATCCGACATGACATTCCTGAAGACATAGTCATCTTTCCTGCTATCGAACCAGCCTAGCTTGGTGATGCGCACCAGTAACTACCGGGGTGAGAGAAGGTGAACATAAAAGTGACAGGTTGTACATACTCTTTATTGACTAGCAATCTCCATTCTGGCCCAGGGATCCCTTATGTAGTGATCATGAAGTCCTAATTCGGATAATCATGCGTTTTCACTAGATCTCCCTTTCTTTCGAAGAGATATCCGACAACATGATTGGGGAGTTGTTTATTGACCCAGTTTGGGTTCAAGTGATTAAAAAACGAAACGTAATTAATTTAATTATCAGTCAAATAAAAACACAAACACAAGTTTTAGATCATCCTCTTCACAACATCAAAACTATATTTACCTGAATGAGTGCCTGCGATACGAAGTTGGGCAGTTTAGTCCTATTGGCAAGATAGTTCAACACATAATTTTCTGTAAAAGGAAGAAGGAATAAGGCATTTGATAGTTTTATAAGAGGTTGAATATATATTTTCTACACAATAATGAAGAAGTAAATTTAGGAATTCACAGTCAAACAACCACTTCACAAAATATATCGGGCAAATCGAATGGTCAGATAGGCAAGTGTTCGTGAATCGATAAACGTCACATCACCAATAAACAATTAACATTGACATACATGTATTTAAGAACTTGGCAATACATGTACAATTGACGGGCACAACAATGTCAGGAAACATCCACTAATCATCTATTTAAAGTGTACCGATTACCAAAACATGATTTGCTCTTGATGTAAAGGGTTCCATGTTACTTTACATACTGTAATATATATGCTTCAAATATTACTTCCACAATGAAATATGGCAGTTTAAATACACCCTCAGTAAACATAAGAAATGACCTGTTGAGTAGACCAGGCAATGCACACTTATGTGCTTGCATAGACTAGGGCTCCAAAAGAAACCAAGTTGGACTTCGGTTCCATGTGCAGTGTTTTATGCAATCTTTTTTTCTCCTCATAATCTTTAACCGTTAACCTATAAAATGCCTAGTAAAGTATTGTTTTAGATCGACTATACATTTTTTTGGCTACACTGACAACTGACGGAATTTGTTCTGAAAAGACTAGGCCAAGTCCAGCTTATTTGTAAGTCCAAATTTTTATAAAACTTTTACCCCTTTGTTTGATTAATTTTCTCCCTTTATTCAATTCAACTTATGAATGTGTCGGACTTGCCCCCTCTCCCCCCCTTTTTTTTTCTTTAAGAAGAAAAAATACAGAATAATCTGTCAACGACCAGCTAGAAAAGGTAAAAATTGTAAAATGCTTGTGAGTCAAATTAAAGACCCTCCATAATTTGATACTGAATCTGTCTTGCCGTTCATGTTTGAACCCAGAGAAACTTATTTAGTGTGTCTCACAAATGACATCAGCATGATAAATACAGGTAGTCTATACATGTAATAATAATCAAATAGTGAGGTTACTCTAGCATGGCTTGCTGGCCCCACAGGCCACAATACAGTCAGGTGGGGAATTCCGATTACCATGCCCACGGATTTGCCCTTTAATGGCCATGCAAATTACAAGCAGGGCCTAGGCAAATGGCAAAAGTGACTTTCTGAGCTGATAAATGTATGTTCAATGTATATACCTGTATCATCATCATCTAAAGAACTAATCCCATTCCCACATACTGTTATGAAGAAAGTAATAAAGGTGTCCATGTACTTACTGATATCTATCCTCTGTTCAAGGGGAATGACTGTGGTGGTCTTGGAGACCAACTTGATGAGTGATGATGATGCAAGTAACTGGGCATAGGCAGACTACACATGGGAGAAGAGAAAGAGAGAGAAAGAGAGAAAAGGGAGAAGGGGGAGAGAGAGAGAGAGGGGGGGGGGGGGGGGGGGGAGAGAGAGAGAGAGATAGGATGGGGAAACTACATGTATTGATAATAATGATAATAATAATAATACATTTATAGAGCGCAAAAACTATCCAACATTAAGTATACATTCCACTGCGCTACAAGAGCTCCTGATATGCTTAGATTTACAGTTAATTGAAAAGATGTGCTTTCAGTTTTGATATTAAAGATATTCACAGATGGTGATTTTCTGACCTCCAATGGTAATTTTTTCCAGATTTTTGGGGCTGCACAAGCAAATGCTCGATCACCTAGCGTTATTTTTGTTATTTTTGTTATCGTGAAGATTTGTCCAATTGGGAACGGGAAGAACTCTTAGAAGAATGGTGAAATATTGCTTACAAACTTCTTCAATTGCTGTTTTAAATCAAATGCCGGATACACAACTCATCAAGACACACAACAATGCCTGGCTATACTTACATTTCCTCTTTCAAGCAAAAGCTGGCATTTGTTGAGATCTGGAGAGTTGGTGAAGTTGACGAGAGCCTTCTCGGCCTGGGTGCGTTGCTCAGTGTCCGGGCTCTCATAGAGCTGCTTGCACAGCAGCTCTAGCTGCACAAGCTCCTGGTGTGGGGAGAAAGAAAGGACTTGATAACCATGTTCTTTAAAGCCTGTCTGCACTTGTTTGGCCAGGGGGGATTAGACCTCCCTGCAAGGTCACTGACAGGTGGTTATCTCATCAAATCAGCTAACAATTAACATAAGAAAAAGGGCATCATGGGGGATCAACGGGTACTGCTTAGGCATTGTTGGTTGTATAGAGGGTGCAAGTACCGATAACTATAAGTACCTGTAGTGCAGTGGGGCTTTAAGAAACACCTATACCAAGGTAACTTCACACAAAAGCATGCAATACCAGTAGACTCTCACATCATTTAAGTAATACTGGTGTGGTTCTCACTTGCACTTGACTTAGCATATTTCACTGTACATTGATATATGCTTTGTCCACGTCCACACACCATTTCTGCATTTCATAGCAACTCGCCTCACCTACCATCCCAGTATAACTTCCCGAGAGCAGCTAAAGGGATTACTCCATCAAGTATCAAGTATAAAAATACACCAGATGGTGGACTGGACTCAGAAAACTAATCCACAGCAACAAGTATGTATCTCCAAGAGGCACAATTAGAACTTGTGTAATCTTACTTTGTATCCTCTGTCTATAGTTTGTTTCAATAACTGGGGAAAATGATTTACTGTAATTGTTTCTCCCTGTTGGTCAATATTCCTCAATTATCCAACATTTTGTGGGTTTTGGGAATTTTTTTTCCCCTTTCCTTCTTCAAATAGAATTTGACAATTCAAAATATCATCTGAAACAATACATTGTAAATTCTTGGATCTAGAAGAACATGTATATATTTCTTTTATTTCTTTAATCTAAATAAAAGGTTCCTCAAACATTCAGGATGTTAAGTCTAGAAATGAACATTGACTCATTATAAACAGGTGGCCACCTTGTCCAAAATAAACACTGATTAACTTTGTCTTAGACTTAGTCAGTTAGTGACATATCTGATGAGGAAAGAATTTAACATTGCAAGCAAATCAAAAAATGAAATTTCCACTGTGCAGGATAAATGAATTTCACAAGAACACCAAACACAATGACAAAGACAAACACCATCATTACAAAACCATAGCCCGATGATGTCTTTGATTGAATGAAAAGAAGCGGTGTGGCGCAATCGGATCGCATTATCGTCATGCGCATGGGTTCCCGTCCCTCACGGAGCAGAAAATGCAAAAATAATTGTTGCTGTGTTGTGTGTAAGCGCGCTCCTTCTCCCTATGTTCTCGACGAAGGCTTGGGTTCAAGGGAAAACACTCCGTCCCATTCCTCAGAACTTTAACTGGACGAGATTCACATCCTAAATTCCTATGCATATGAATACGCTCAACCTCTCGTTAGGGTTGTTTCGGGTTCTTTAAGTGTGCCTGCATACCCAGCCCTTTGAAGATTAACAACTGTTAATGTTAAGGTCCAAGTCAAAAGTTTTAGTCAAACAAAACAAGCAGAATTTCACTTTCTGATATTCAATTAGGGTCTATTACTAGGTCTAATTGGGAGTCCCACTTATTACTCTGGACCTAATAATATTAAGGTTCATGTCATCCAACTCAAGTTTTGAATCAGACTCATAATCTATAGTCTTAGAGTTAGAGTCTACAAATACAATCAATCAGACAGAAATTGCTAGTGTAATTCCTCTGTCATTGTCATCAGACATTGTCAAAAACAGGCTGTGCATCCCTGCATGCCCGCTCCCGTTCTCCGATGAATGGAGCACACCAACTGCATTGACCACAACACACATGACACATCGCAATCGCAATCTCTCGGGGAATCTCCGTAATTCAGATGAGGTTTTGATCAATTTCTGAGCAATCTAATACGAACATAATGACTTCTTTAAAAAGTGTCAATATCGTATAATCTCAATATTACGTTTAAACTTATTCTACTGGTTCCAGAGTATTGAAACAAACGTTGAACATTAGTAATTCATGAAGCCTACCTGTTCTACATTCGCCATGTTGTGCACGGATTTGCCTTTTTTCGCGCTCGTCGGCTAAAGCGCCCTCTTGTGGCTTTATGTGTTATTCACCTCGATCTTCTTCTTCTTCTTCTACCTCTTCTTCTTTCTCTTTTTCTTTTTCTCCTTCTTCTTCTACTTCTTCTCCTTCTTCTTCGTCTTCTTCTTCTTCTTTTTCTTCTTCTTCTTCTTCTTCTTGTTCTCTTCCTAATTAAGTTGCATTTTTCTGTAAAATGCAGTTTCCATCATGATTTTGAGGATTGTGATAATGTCATATTATAAGCTCCCTCTCTCTCTCTCTCTGTCCCGCCCCGCCCCCCCCTCTCCCCCTCCCTCTCTCTCTCCCTTTCTCTCCCCCTCTCTCTCTCTCTCTCTTTCTCTCTCTCTCTCTCTCTCTCTCTCTCTCTCTCTCTCTCTCTCTCTCTCTCTCTTTCTCTCTGGCCTGCCTGTAGCGATTTTTTAATATTTTTTCAAGGGACTTGTGTCCCGCAATCCCATCCCTGGACAGTGAACCGGCTGGATCCACCATTGACAGGGCATGATTTTATACCCCATTATTACTTCATCTGTAAATAATAGCTCCCAGAGACTTGTCTGTTTCTCTCATCTTTTCAATTACACCTACCCACCATTTCCCTATTGCAATTCTATATATTTGTTCTCATTTAGACCCCCCTTTTTTTTCTACCCCACCCTCCCCTCTTTTGGTTACCTCTCTCGGTCTCCTCTCTCTCTCTCTCGCTAAAGTCTGATCTCTCATTTCTAAACACCATTACCTTTCGCAATTAGTTTTATTCTTTCCTCCTACCGACTTCGGTAGGAATAATTTCTTTGCTATACCCGGCTCGCCCTCTCCCATTTCCCCCGATCTCCCCCTCTCCCGGCCTCTTATTTAGCTCTCTTTCTTCGACCGTCTCTCTCTCTCTCTCTTCTCTCCTCCTCTCTACCCCCTCTCATTCGAATCTCTTCTTTCTCTCTCCTAATCATCTCATTGTAATAAATTCAAGGTCTCACATTTCTTCTATACATTAGTAAATTTGATAGCTCCCCATGCTTTATTTTAAGACTTCAAGTTTCATCATAATTATTTGGCACTCAGTTTCATGAAGGCGTCATGTAAAGGCGTATCCACTTATTATTGTCTGGAAGCGTACTTGATTCGAATCGTCGGGTCTTCGGCTCTTCGCGTCCGGTCGAGTGGTCGCGTTACACAACCTTTCGTGAAACGAAAACGGAAGATCATGTGAAGATGCATGTTAAAGGAAACGAAAACCTTTCGTTGATTTGCCGTAGGGTTTTCACAAAGTGTCAGGAAAATTGGACCAGACAATTTGTAGATGAGAGGGGTTTATTTCACAAACATTACCCCCGAAATATCGTGAATAAAAAAATTTAAAAAAAATCGCTCAGGGGGGGGGGGGGGGGGGGGTAAGAAATTTGTTGGTCTCGAAATTTTTGGATATTTGACTTTTTTTTTTTCGTTGGGGGGGGGGGGGGGGTAAGGTCACCTTTTTTAGGTCAGCCATTGGCATAATTTGTTTAATTATAATTATTGGTTGATGATCTATTTGATTTGAATATAGACTAGCATGCTAGATACTTTATAATAAACCACATGCAGACCTGCACTGGACTTACTCTGAGCAGGGATATGTTAAACTCACATACCCTGCTCTGAGTGAGTTGTGTTGATTTAGGGCTCGGTGATTAATATACTTAGGAGACTTAAGAGAGAGGATCTGAGTGAGTTTTAGCAGTGGTTTGTATAACTGGTGTGGTGATTGATTGGCAAGAGGTTATTTTATTAGTTTACACGACCATGATCGAATTTTTAAGACTGTAAGTAAAATTCAGTAAATCAAACGTATACATTTCAGCAGTTTACTACATCAACGAAATTGTTTATTTGTAATTACATTCACAAATATAATTTTGTGTGAGTGCAAAATAAAACAGCCTTTCAAGAGTATCTAAAGTCCATTTTGTTTATAGGCAAATTCTCTATCCCTCTGCACATATTATAGCGTACTAGTAATTATTGTTAGGAATATATTATTATTATTATCATTAATATTGTTATTATTATTTTTATTATCATAATCTTCATCATCAAATACACGTTTGAATGGTAAATGCAACTTCAATCTCAAAACCTCCGATACAGTCATATGATTTTTCAAAGAGGTTTTATTCGTATGTAAACGGAAATGACCAAAATATGCATATAGGAAGGATCAAGAATGTATTACATTTAAATCTACGAAATTTCTATTTATATAGCAAATTCTTGTATAAAATATTCACATACATATACAAATGCTTATATAGAGCAAGCGAAATTCACATCGAGTATAATATACTTGTATGCACATTTACCTAAATCATGTACATGTAAAAACAGGGTGTCTAAAAATAAATTGCAACGATTGGCATTATCTTAACAATGAAACTTCGTAGGCAACCTTTTCGTAATATCTTTTCGTAATATCTAAGTTTGTGTTAACTTTACAAGGATCTAAGCTAAAATAACAAAGTTAAGATCATTTTTTTGTGAAACGTAGCATTTTCAATTGTTACAAAGATATAGTGTGTTGAATATACAGTGATCTATCTACCATTTCACCCGTGCAGTAAAATATACAAAATGCGGTTTTTGTAACACACAATGTAAGAAATACATATTATGTTTCAATAAAATAAATATTTATATTTTTAACAGTCAAAATATAATGGTGCTTTACTCATAACAGTTACAAAATAAGGATTGATTGAAAACGATTCACACTGGGGCGCCGTTTGATATTTTTCAAAAGGGAGATGACGGACAATATTCATTGTCGAGTTTATAGAGCAAAATATTGTCCAACAGACAACAGGAAACGCTGACATTTGTTGCCAACAGTTGTGATGAAATTGCCTTGGGAGGGGATGAGGGGGGGGGGGGGGGGGGGTGAGAGTCCTTTTTAAGAAAGTGTTATGACGCGGACATACAATAATTATTTGTTGGAAACGAAATTTTTGTTCAAATTTTGTCAAGTTGGAGTTCGAACATTTTATATATAATATTCATTTCATTAAATAGCATAATTGTGACGATTATTGAAACAAAGTGGCGCTTAAATCGATGGCTGTCGTAACTCTGCTAAATGGCCGGAGGTGTGAGACCGGAAGGGGTGAGAAGAGTACCTAAAATACATCGAGGTGGGGGGGGGGGCAGATCGAGCCATTTCGTCCCTATTTTCACGAAGTGACGGTAGTGAATGAAAATCGCATACAATTTGCGTGCTGAATTTCCTCACTATACCGTCACTTCGTGAAAACAGGATTTTATACAAATAGTTTGACCAACTTGGTTTCGCTGGGTCACAACATGGCGTATATTCTTTTGTTTTGTGCTTGCCCAACAAAGCAGTATTCGCCATAAATTAGTGTGTCCATCTTGACGCAACCGGGTTGGCCAAACTCTCCTAATCAATGGCATTTGGGGTCACAGCTCCCTCTAGCGACGCCCATGTATATCCTCGTCTTTATTCAAATCCTTGAAACACACTTTTTGATCAACATAAACAACAAATTACGAGGTATATCATTATTTAAAAGTCAGAGAAATCGAGACACAGAAGACAAAGATTATTGATGAAACGATGGCCATGCAAGCTGAACACGTCGATGTATCGGCCGTAATATAGGGGAGTTCCCTGTGGTCATTGTAACGGCTGACCATACCACCGCATTTCGCTAGCTCGTAGGATGATGGTGCATTAAAGTCTGTATTAAACGAAATAAATAATAAAGATTTTCAAAATGGGTGACATGTTAACACTTACAAAATAAAAACAATGACAAAAACAACAAACAGACAAAAATAAGACTCAAATGAACGGGACATGTTTCGGAGTTTCATACTCCGAAATTTGGATCTGAATTTTGAAATCTGAATTTTACAACAGAATCGAACCTTCTATAAAATTAATACTATCGATTTAAAAAGGATGTTAAAATATCAGATTGATTAAAGTATTGGTATGTCATTAATTGGGTAATCGAGAGTATACATATATATATGGTTCAAATCTGTTGAAAAATTCTTACTGAGGCTGGAGTATGAAATTCGAAAACAGTCATTACCAGCTCATTTAAGTGTTATGCATTTTCATTGTTTCTTTTTTGAAATAATAAAGAAAAGAATCTAGTTCGTTATGTAAACTCAGTCTCATAAAATCATGTATTTTATTTACAGACGTTCGGGGCACATTTGTGTCAAGATGGTGGGGGTGGGGTGGGTGGGGAGGGTGGGGAGGTTTGATGTATCTCGTAAAATAACAAGTTTCCTAGGGAGCAAGCAAAGACTTTAAAATATTTTTTTATGGAGAAAATGTAATTTTGTCAGTAAAAAGATATCCCCTGGCTGCCTGAGTGTGAGGTGACGGCACCAAAAGACGGCTGCCCAAATATTGGTTCTTTTACAATTCTAGGAGGAGGCTGTAGCCCCCAGCCCTCCCCGCCCATGTTCGTTTATTATAATCAAATCGTATATGCAATAATCATTTATGCAAGTGCACGGCAGGAAAGCAAAACGGGTCACTTCCAATAAATAAAAATGATCTGGTGTTTTTTCCTCGCACTGCATTTTAGATTCAGAATCGACAATCCCAATCTGGATCATAATGTACATATCAATTTGCCCCACAAGGTTTTAAGCCTCGACACGAACTGCACTATGGCAGATATAAATATTAATGTTTGCCTCTCTGATCCTATTAAGAGCATGATAAGTTTGCAAACGGTCACTTTCACTTTGATTGAGCATTTTTCCATATTAAATGCCATACTTCCGTACAAATTTAGAACTTGGGTATTTTGTTGATATGGACAAAAAGTTGGAAGAACATAAATGTTACTTTGAATTGAAAAATTGAATTGAATTGAACAGAGAAGTCTTCCAAACCAAGGGGCCAATGGACTATGCGAGGGGCGCATTCAAGGTATATTTCTCGCCCCTTCGGCCTCCTTCGGCCCCTTCGAAGTATCATATGAAAGAAACTTAACAAAAAAACCCGCAATAGCCAGGGGCACCTTAATATGTGCACTCCGTCGTCGGAAACGAATTTGTATAATAAATATTTAACATCTCGGTCGCATCTGGCTACTGATGACTAATGCGGCACACTAATCTGTTCCGCTAGAACCGATTTTTCAACAGATATATAACTCCCCGACTGTAAATATAGCGGATGGAATAATTTATTATCTTGCCACTGTTTATAAGTTTTCTACACCAGAGAGTGGAGATGGCCAGGGGCACATACTGTACTGCGAGTCACACCTTAATCAAAGTTCATAATGTGAGGACACAAACACACACAAAATAAAACAGGGGACCTAAACACAGAGTGAAACTTAAGAGGAAACAAGAAAGAGCAATGATCTGACGTTTATGGCCAGTTTCTTCTGCTTGTTGTTATTCTTGGACAAAGTTAAGTTAAAACTGGCGGAGGGGGAGGGGGAAGGGGTGGGGGGGGGGGGTGATATATTCAGTTATATTGATTTAAATAAGCCTACATCCTTTCCTACTTCGATTAAAAAAATCTTTTAGTCACTGAAAATTCAAATTAGTTTTAAGTCTATCTCAAACATCCGAAGCATTTAAGTCATGAATATCATGCACAAATGTTTAAAATAGCGTCCACTTATAATGGAATTTAACTGTCCATACATTATAATGAAACTCAATTGGGAAATGTGATTAAATCTGCTCTGTTCTGATTGGCTTTTCATCACCAGGTAGTCAAGTTATCATTAAATTTGGCAAGACAGATGGGCAATTTTCTCCCGCGTAAATCCGGGCGAAGAAAGTGTCTATTAGAGCGAGATTGGGGATCATCTTGATTCGGGGGTAACTCATTGTATCACACTTCTTCATTTTTGTCGATCATAATTGTCCATGATGCCATCACATGGATGGAGACGTGAAATAGTTTGATAAGAAAATAAGAACTATGAAATAGAAGTATATACCTACCTCCTTACTAATTACAAGACGCTTATTTTCCGGATATTCTTCGTAAATGTGTTCCATTAACCTCGATTATTAAAGTGAAGTTAATAATCATAATAACTTGTATAATTTAAAAAAAATGGGCACGTGAGCATAATGTTATTCATTGAATTCTGTAGTAACCTCAATCTCAATTTGCTCACTCAGTTACAGTCAACAGGTGTATAAGATACCTTTAATTTCTTTAAGAATAAGAAGACGTACCCCTATAAAAAGGAGCTAATTAACCTTGTCCTTATCAGACTTTGAAGGGCTACAGACATCAAAGAGGGGGCCCAGCTACCTGTCTTAATTTGTGGATAATATTAAAATAAAGGGGTATTGCCTACAGGAAGGATGTGGGAGGAGTCAGAGCGTTCTTTCTTTAAATGTCTCCTTTATCATAAGTACATGTTCTTAAATACCGTTAGTTATTTTTCCCCTTTCTTTTATACGTGACCCGTACCCCTGACCCCATATAGCTATACTTCACACCATGTTTGCCCCAATTCCATTCGTCTTCTCTCATGCTTTTATGGATGTCTTATTCCATTTTTAACATCAGTACAACTTGACAAGTGAGGCTACTGCGACAAAACCAATGAACACAAATAAAATATGGTAAACCTACCGCCAGCTATAAAATATATTCCTCCCGTCTGTAGACCGGGGTATCCACACGAATGACTACCCGTCATGATGCGGACAGATGATAAGTTAGCTATGGGTTGCTGAGCATTGCGAGATGAAGGGTGACGTAATACTTCCAAAACATCCACTGTGTAGGTGATGTCATCGTGTTCGGTTTGGTTCCCTGATAAATTTGTGATTCTTCCTCGAATAGCTGCTCTCCCAAAACGTGATGATGGAGGAAAGAATGTAAACAGAATGATTAGAATGATTATTGGCGTTGTGTATGGGTCCGGCCATTGAGGGGGCACTGGCGTCATAGGGGGTAGGGGAGGCAGGGGCGGATCCAGCCGGCGGCAAGGGAGGGGGCCTAAGAGGGGGCCCAATTTGTGAGAAAATATTTAGCGGCGTAACAGCCAGCCGGTGAATAAGCGGGGTAGGGGGGGGGGGGGAAGGTAAACTCAACATCCCCCTTTAGCACACAAACAAAATACTTCTTTTCGGCGAGGGGAGGGGGCCCCCGTCTTCATTTTTTTAAATAACATAATAAGGTAAAATTAACGTTTTTTTTTACCTGTTTTTTTCCCCAGGGGAGGGGGCCCGGGCCCCCCGGCCCCCCTGGATCCGCCACTGTGCGGGGTTCCTTCCATCTTCTCTCAATCCATTTCCTTTGTTGTCAATTTCTTTCCACCCTCTCTCTCTCTCTTGATCACATAACCCGGTAGCCCCTGCATGTATCTATAGACGCCACTGTAAACACGTAGGCAAAATATCGACTCACGGAGACTGTTTTTTGGAACAAATAGGCAAGGAAGACCAAGGTAGAGATGGGAAAGTGACATCCTAGTAGGCAGCACCTCCCAGAAGGCATATAGAATTGCTCAAGATAGGAACAAATGGTTTGAATTGGAGCCAACGTCCTTAGGGACACGGTGAAAGCTTAGCTTAGCTATTATATTACGGCCTCTTTAGTAATAAAAAGCATCATACATTGACTTTCTCGGTAAATGCCCAGATCCTCCCCCAGGATGATGATGGGGGAGGGGCACATATTCATTAATCATTACCAAACGATCCATAAGACAACTTCTAAACGATTAGATTAGCGGTATAGTTCAGCCTCCACCCACGCTCTTGCATGGAATTGACGCCTTGTCATATTATATCGGACAAAAATTATAGATACCAAACTTTATAATAATGCCCAGATATCAGGAGGAAGATCCAAGATTCTGGTGAGGTGAGGGGGGGGGGGGGTGGGGGGAGGCGTGGCACAATCGCACAATCAGACTATCTTCTTTGTTTTATAAAGGGGCACAGTAGGTTGTGCCTCCATTAAATCAGAGATCACAATGTTTTCACCATGAACCGGCCGAAAAATAGGTCGTATATATTTTGTTTCAATAACGTTTAACGATGTGGATATGAGGGTATTTTTACATTTCAATAATGCTTATCAATATGTTATCAGTTCAGAGGTTGTTTACCGAACAAAGAGAGGCCTACACAAAAAGACGAGGAAACAAACAAGTGATCGTACACACTATTGTTATTTTTTAAACATCGCTCTCCATTCCTTCATTCTTTTCTCAACTCTCTTCCTTATCTTAAGCCGCATTTCTCTCTTTTATTTTCCATTTCCTTCTTCTTCTTCTTCTTCTTCTTCTTCTTCTTCTTCTTCTTCGTCTTCTTCTTATTATTATCCCGGGGGGGGGGGGGTGACTTTTTCACACAAAATCCATAAACATGGGTCCCATGCACAGTCCCATGCACTTTCAACAAAAATACCATTAAAAATGGGTCCGTTTTTTCAAAATTTGCACAATCTTTTTTTGGGGAAAGAACCAACAAACACCCGAAAATTGTTTTTTTTTTCTCGAGAAAATGCCCTAATAATGGGTAGGGCTTTCGAGGCTTGAGCGGCACACCCCCGTCCAAACCAAATCTGACCCCCCCCCCCCCCCAGGGCGCTTCTTCTTTCTTTTTCTACTACTCTTCTTTTCTTCGTTTAAATGGTTTATTTGGTATCTGACTGCTAAGGAAGCTTGTCTGATATGCTTGTTAGTAAGCAACCAGGGGCCGACGGCTATAAGTCCTCTTCAAGGGACTCGGTAATGATAATGCTTTCCAGCATAATGTACTAGCGCAGAGACTTTGGAACTTAGGGCCTCGCGGTTACAAGACCACTGCTCTGCCACTGACCATTGCGCCTCCTCCTCCTTGTTCTACTTCTTCTTCTATTCTTCTTCTTCTTCTTCTTCTTTTTGTTCTTCTTATCTTCTCCTTATTTCCATCTTCTCCTGATTCTTTTTCTCCTTTTCATCTTCATCTTTTTAGTTCAAGTTGATTTTAATTTACATTTCCCCATCTTCTCCTCTATCTCTCTATCCTTTATACACGGAGCAGGAATAACGATACACAAATTATATCCAATTTGACACAATCAACTCGTATTCATGCAAACAAAATTATTCATCTCAACAAATCGCGTCTTGTTTATTACGTACATGTATACGATGACTAGTCAAGTTAATATACACATAAACATGGCAACGAATATTGATACAAAAATGCATTTGCAGACAAAATGTGTACACAGATCACAGTGAAAAAGGCGAATTTCTAGTGACAGGTCATAATGATGCCCAGGGCGCGTATTATTGACAGGGAATGTAGCTTGTTGAATGGGGTCATCCTATACAATCTTCCCACACACGGATATTTTAAGTACTGCTCTGTAATCATCATGCCGTATTTATGACCAGGGGCGTCGCTAGACATTTTAAATGGAAGAGGGGGGGGGGGGGGACTGGGGCAAATTCCCGGCGTATATACTGTACAACGAAAGTAATTAATTTGTGAGCTTTGCCGACAGCCTATAATTATATTCCAAATCGCCGACACAAATTTTAAAGGGGGAGTGGTCTCAGTCCCGCATACCCTCTTGCAACGCTCTTTATGAGGATGCTTAGAACTCAGTTAACACACGGTATCCCCCCTCCCCCTTCGCCCCCCCACCTCCCTAAAAAAAAATATATATATATATTTACACTAGCTGTAGGCTGCTGAGATATTTCTTCAATACTCATTCTCATCGAAATTATCACTGATTTACCTTTTTTTTTAAGAAATAGGGCGGGTGGGGTAGTACACATGTAGATCCAGAATTTTCTGGTTAGGGGCACAAGTTCTAAAATTCTGTGACAAGTAACAACAAAATAATAACAAATAATAAATGTCGATTTTAAAATTTTTAAAAAATGAAGAAAATAAATAGGGTGATGTGCCCATGCCTCTTATTTTTCTTCGTCCTTCTCCCTCTTTTTTTTTCTCGGCCAGATGGACATGACCCCGGTATCCGTTTGGTTGAGTGCCGATAACAGTAATAATGACAATGGAACCCAGACTGTGAATTAGAATATAAAGCTTGCTTCTATGTAAAAGCATGCCCCCATCGTGCCATGGCGATCAGATTTATCACTGATATAAATTACATTTCTTAAATTGTTTTTAGGTAATGGGGGCGGATGGGGTTGAGTGCTGAAAACAGTAATAACACAATGGAACGCAGAATACGAAAACCCAATATAAAGCTTGCCTCTTTGTGTATATATACAAGCATGCCACAGTTAAGCCATGGCTCCCATACAATCGTCCCTAATACCTTATCAGGATGCTGATCAGCTCCTAATCAGGCATCTTACTTACCGAAATTGCCCGTGCACACCGACGGAGGATCCACACACTTGCACGCCGCGATACAGCTCACGACAACGGATAGGAAGACGAAGGCGAGCAAGCCCATATCATTCGCCATGGCCATGATAGCCGCCGTGCTCGTACACCTAGTGGCTGGATTATTCATGCAGAGTCAACGGCACGATCAGATTTTTATACTTCACTCCATTAAGTATTCATCACTCACTGAAATCCGATGATCCCAAGTGATGAATTCTGCATGACAGGAATGATAGTAAAAAAATAGATATACTAAGTAATGGATGATGTTGATGGTGCAGTAGTATCTATAAATCATCATTGCTATAGCAGTCGGCGTATAACTACAACTAACTATTATTTAACCTTTGCAATAAAATACAATGGGGGACTTTGATTTAAGCCACACAATCATTATTCTCTCTTTACATTTCGCATTATTAGTATAATTATATATATTTCTTTTTCATTTCATTTCATTTCATTTCTTTATTATTTCCATGGAGGATAATAATGTTCATATTTACGTTTACAATCTTGCTTCATATATTTCACAGGAACAACATATAATAATTGACAATCATAAGTACTTAATTAAATACATGTGAATTGTAAACACGCACTTCGTGAATTTTGTTCAACCTCCTTTCTGATTTAATCTCAAGGCTCTGTTTTTAGTATACATTCAATATACATGATCATGATGAATATATTATAATATATAAATATACTGGTAGTTCATGGCATGGATAAGATAGATATCATCACCCATGGAAACCGCGCACTTTTTTCAATCAGTTTATTGATTAACATTTAATGTGTTTACAGAAGCGCAGTGTTATTATTTGGTATTGGGCCCTACTATATAAAATAAGACAATATTATGGTAATTCATCTTTGATTTATTGATAACATAACGAATGGTTATGAAGAGTATTACATAAACAAGAAGAGATGGACGAATTGTAAACAATTTTGTTTTTTCTTATCGGTGTTGGATTGTTTATCTTTTAATTTTGTATAATTATAGACTTATTATCTAAAATGATCAGGATCTTATATTTCCCCATCACTTAGACAGTTGCCTCAGCTCGTAAATATGTTGTTTCTCATACTACGTAAATTTTCTTTCTGCCTTTTCGTATAAATATCAACAACACTTATCTTTTTGTTCATGTATGCAGCACGCGACACCCTTATATCGTCATCTAAATTTATTTTATTGGAGCATTATTTATGATAAAATAGTTGTCAACAACTTTCCATCCTTAAAATAATATATAAGGCCCCTTATTGGAACCATATTGGCGTCGCTACGGTTACTCCAAAACACCTCTGGCCAGCAACTTTGTTTTTTGTTGGCCTAGGTGGCTGGTATGGAGCTTTTCCAAGATGTCTGGTTGCATCTGCTTGGGAATGACCACTCTGTTTTCCTTGAGAATTATACCGTCGCTTACTGTTAACTCATCTCGGTAACTCCATAACTCTCTCAACTCTGCAAAGACCAAATCCCAATTATTTTATTCAAACATTACATAAGCAACTTTAGCGCAGAAGAAGAAGAAATTAGACAGAACTAGAAGAATGAGAGACAATTAAGTCCTACATTAACTTACCTATTTTAATTATCAAACTGTTCTCTGTAATTTGGCTATAATTCTCGATTCAGTAGCTTGATGTGCTAATTGCAACAAGTCAAAACAACTTGCATCCAAGCTTTCCCTGGAATTGTGCACAGCACATAGTATTCCTCCCTGGCTGTAATTATCCCGTATTTATATGGCGTAATTATCCCCGGTGTATGGCGAATTAAAAAACACTACACTTCTATAGATCTATACCTACCTGAAAATTCAGTAGGCAAGCTCTCGTCCACTCCTGTGGACTTTCACAAGCCAAGCGATATCACCTCGAGATCACTGGAGCGAAGATAGGTGACAATAATTCTTATGAAAACCCATACAATAGGTTTCGGCGATTTATACGTAATGTAGGAGAACTAGTGTAATGGGCATCGGACTGTGAAGGAGGGAGATCTAATTCTCATACTACGTAAATTTTCTTTCTGCCTTTTCGTATAAATATCAACAACACTTATCTTTTTGTTCATCTATGCAGCACGCGACACCCTTATATCGTCATCTAAATTTATTTTATTGGAGCATTATTTATGATAAAATAGTTGTCAACAACTTTCCATTCTAAAATAATATATAAGGCCCCTTATTGGAACCATATTGGCGTCGCTACGGGGGGGGGGGGGGGGCGTGGGGTGACATCCCATTACACATGTCTGTCAGAAAATTTAGGATTGAACACACCGGCAAAATTGATATTCTAGGGACATTCTCTTCCTTTCCCCCTTCTTCTTAAAAGTATTTTTCAGCTCACTTGTCGGCAAATCTGGTGTTCTGATGATATCTAAGGACTCGACATGATTTATAAAAACAAACGGAAAACAAAAGGCTATATATCTTTATATCTTCTTAATTGCCTGGCAGGCCTACAACGGTGAAAACACTGTGAAGTAATTTAGTGTGTGAAATGGCGGGTCCAGGATTTCTTCACCAGGCGGGGAGGGGGGGGGGGGGGCCTCCCCCCAAAAAAACTGTCACAAAAAAGAAGAAGGGAGAAAATAGCTCGCACAATTATTTTGAGGTGCTCTGCTTCAATCCCAATCAATGACAAGCAAAAAGAAAACATTTTTGTTTTAAATTTATCTATTTCAGGTGTGCCCTTTTCTTCCAAAATCTCTGGCATAAATGGGGGATCACATTTCAGGTTCCATTATTTTGGTGTATTGCTAACTTGCTGCCGGGGATTCGATAAGAGACACATTGGATTTGAAAGATGCACGTGCCACAGTGCCCCACCTGAATCAGCCAATCTGCCAATGATTGATATTTATTCACTTAGGTAAAAACGGCAACCAACAAACCAGATAGTAATAGCAGGGGCCGCTACAGGGGAGGGAGGGGGTGTTACACCCCAAATATTATTTTCATTTAAGCAAATTTGTAATGTTATAGGCTGTCGGAGAATCATAGGAGGTCCATCACCCCACTCCCCCCCCCCCCCCCCCCACGCTCAAAATGGTCTGACGAAGGCTCTACACATTAGTGTTTTTAAAGCGCTTACAATACTGAACGTAGACTTCAAACATACACGCACAGCAATGAAAATAAACCACATGAGTGACGAACAAATCACATAATCCTTGCAAAATGATATCATTTTCGCGCCAGTCGAATATACGCACAGAGCGTGACACAATCTAAACACTATGGTGTTATTCCGCAAAGCCGGCTTAATGTAATGGGAAAACCTAATCCAAACAGGATAACACTGTATACTGTCCCCCTCCCCCCAGCAGTAAAGGCAATGCCTAGTAGTAGTAGTAGTAGTATTAGTAGCAGCAGCAGTAGTAGTAGTAGTAGTAGTAGCAGGGGCGTACGCAGGATTTTTTCAAGGGGGGGGGGGGGGTTTAAAATCGGGACCAAATTTTTTGCTCCCGAAAAATTTAAAATCGCGCCGGCCGAAAAGTCGCTCAGTGGGGGGGGGGGGGGGGAGGGGGGGGGGAGGGGGGGGGGGGAAGGGGGGGGGGGGGGGGGGTAAGCGTACATTTTTTTTTTTTTTTTGGAGTCCAAAAAAAAATCGCAACGACTCAGCCAGCCGAAAAGTCGGGGGGGGGGGGATTTAGGTTTTTTTAGGGGGGTTTACACACATAAAAATACCAAAGGGGGGGGGGGGGGGGTTGAACCCCCAACCCCCCCCCCTGCGTACGCCCCTGAGTAGTAGTAGTAATAGTAGTAGTAGTTGTAGTAGAAGTATAGTAGTAGTAGTAGTAGTAGTAGAAGTGGTGGTGGTGGTGGTGGTGTAGTAGTAGTAGTAGTAGTAGTAGTAGTATAGGTAACATTTATTAGTAGTAGTTATAGAAGTAGTAGAAGTAGTAGTAGTAGTAGTAGTATTATAGTAGTAGTAGTAGTAGAAGCAGAAGTTGTAGTAGTAGTAGTAGTAGAAGTAGTAGTAGAAGTAGACAGTAGTAGTAGCAGTAGTCGTATAGCAGGCCTAGTAGGAGCAACATCAGAAAATAAAGTATAATACCATAGAGTGTGGTTTTGAAATGAAATATAATTTAAAACCAGCATGCAATAACCCCCCAAAATTCGGATCGTTTACCTTAATCTTGTCCAATATCAGTGCTGAAAATGAAATGGCTGTGTGAATCGTGAATCAATATTCTTGTGCAATTTCGTCACTCGCAAATATGCCCTAAATGCCCATTAAAATTGGTAGGCCTCCACTTCAGAAACTGAACGTGATGTGCATGTATTTCTACGCACTTACTGCCGTAATATTACACGTTCAATGTTGACCATATTTTATAAAACTATCGACGTCTTTTCACAACTGTGTTCGACATGTATGTACGAGCTAAATTATTTTGTATCAAACAATAATAAAATACGACTATTGTGTTTTTCTCGACCTTGAACTCAGACAAATGAAAGGAAAGTGTTTATTTGCAGCTCGCTAAACAATGATCGACCGGCGGCTCGGTGGGTGCCCCCCCCCCCCATTATTGGTCAAAATCTGCTCAGAATGTACATAGTGTAGTGCCCCCGACCTAGCTGGGGGGGGGGGGGGGGTGGTGGGGGTAAATTATTTGTTGAAATTGGTGTAGATACACTTATTCTCAAGAGTAATGTCTTTATAATCATTGTTATTATATTTTTCTATTTCGTCACAGTCAGACATTGTACCCCACCCCACTCCCGCCAACATGCATGGCCCGGCCAAATTAAGAAACCTATATGATCCGCCAATTAATACTGATGTGCTGTTCTTGAATGTGATCAATCATTTTAACCACAATACGATAACAATGACTGCCCGTTTTCTCCAACTTTATAATAAAATGCCTTTTCATTTTCATAGTCGAGTCATGGAGTGTGAAGTCAAAATGTTAATATATTTCCTACACATTATATTTATCTTTTGGTGTATATATAATTGCATAAGAATTACAATGAATGAGTCCTACGGCAGTTGACGATAATAGAGTGAAGGAAAATAATGAAACAAACGTATAGTAGACACAAAATATACGAATTTGGGGTTGCATGTATATATATGCATACCATATATATATATATATATATATATATCTATATAATTCTTGTTTTAATTATTAATTTATTTCATTTCAAGGCCTTTATAGTACAAAGTTACTCAAAGGGAAATACCATCTGTCCCGGTTACCGTGTTTTAAAGAAGAGCTAGTGCACAGGTCTACATAAACTATACAATGTAATTATTGTAATACATTATATTACAACATGAAACAGAATTGTCAGAATATACATGAAATGTATACATATAGCAACAACAACATTTACATCGTTTTCAAATACAGGTTAAAAAAGACATTCTGTTAGAGCCTGAGGAACTATAACTGAGGAATCAGGAACCAACATAAAATATTTTAGGGACACCTGTTATCACAAACTTTTACCCGCGTATAACAATATTCTTTTGTGATCGGCAAATTCGGATGTTGAAAAATGGCATTCCGTTACAGTGCAGTTGGAAATTAAGCCATCAACATCCTGATGCACACACATAACCAGTTAAGTACCGCATCTCGGATACACGAACAAAATCCACATCCGAAGATCCTCTCAGACTAGACAATGCGCTGCTAGCTAAGCTGGGATGCATTTTAACACCAATAAAATCCCACGTCATGCGCGCTTTGACAGGTTCATTAATCAGCGAATTGAAAAATACCTTCTTAGCTTCTAGCTTCAATTATGTACACAAAACAATAATGATTAAATTATATAACGCTCTAAGCTTAAAGTACCAATGTATGTCTTTACCATTATAGAAAAACAAGCATGATTTCGCTAGGTTTTGAAAGAATTGAACAGGCATCCGACATCATATTAAGACTAATCTGCAATTTCGATATCGTATTCATCACCGAGCGGCGCGCCACGAAAAAGAACAGAGCTGGCTTACCAATGAGATCGAGCGGCAAGAATAGAATTTAGACTACATCAACATTTGAAGACAACTCAAACTGGCGCACTTTTTGGACGGAAGATATCTATCTGGCAGTGACAGTACTTTCTGTGATCTGATCCATGAGGATATTTCCAGATATTGGAACAATTTTAGTGAAGTGGCGACAACAAGTTCGAGGTAAGTACAGCTGTGATCCGTGCGTTTGAGATAAGTGGCAGGCGAACGATCGTTGTTGATTGCTGTGTAGTGTGCCAAGGACAAGCTCCGACCTACACAGCGTATAGACTTCTGCAGTCCGACACGCTCAATTTTGTGTAAGCTTCAATAACAGGGGAAAAATATATTTAGATGTGACCACTTGTACGTGTAGTATACAAGCCTATTTGTATACCCATTACTGCACTGGCTTTAAATTTGCATGTGAATCGTGAATGATATAACGATTTTGTGACAATGGGGATGCACTGTAGTGTGTAAGCAAAGGATGGGCTTTCACATTGCCTGCATTGAAAAGAATACTTCCACCTGCGGCGTACCTATGGGGGGGGCAAGGGGGGCAGAGTGCCCCCCCTGACGGGCTCCAGTGGAAAAAAAGAAAAAGGGGGGGAAAAAAAGGAAAGGAAAGAAAAAGAAAAAAAGGAAAAGGGAAGAAAAAAGGAAAGAAAGAGAAAAAAGAAAAAAGGAAAAGGAAAGAAAAAAGGAAAAGAAGAGAAAAGGAAGAAAAAGGGAAAAGAAAAGGAAAGGAAAAAATGGGGAAATTAATAAAAAAAACCATGGCCGTACGCACCGGGGGGGGGGGGGGGGCAGTTGACCCCAGATATTTTGAAAACGTACAGTTTTTTTCCTGAAAATGTAGTGTAGGCCTATACCAAATCCTTCAATTCTACTTTTGAAAATGCAAAAGTACCCTCATGACCAGTTCGGTCGCTCGAACTCCCTTCACTCCTTTTGCTTTTGAGATTCTTCGAAAACTTTTAACGCATCTTTCCCCCTCCCCCACCAGAAAAATATTCCGCATACGGCCCTGAAAAATTAAGACAAATGAAAACAGGAATATATAAGTGATATAACAAATTCGAAACTCTTCGCTGGCGCGAACTGCTTGCTAGCCTATTTTGTATTAAATGTTTTCACTTGCTCGTCCCCCTTAAAAAAGAAAAGGATTAGCATTGCCTAGAATACAATTGTGCCTGCCCCGACGGGCCCCGACCTGCAACCATGGCAACAATAACACACAATGTATGTACCAAATGTTACTAATAGAGACTAATTCATTTTTCTCGCTCGCTACACTCGCTCGCCGATAAAATGAATAGACATTGCTTTGGAAACAATAATTTTGTGCCGACCCTTGACCTGCAACAATATCATTAAAAATGGAAGAGTTTTTTCGCCCTCTCGCCAAAAGGAATTGAATCGCGTTAAATGCGATTGCGTCCATCCTGACCTGCACCAATAAAAACAAGTTTATTTATTAATTTCTATTAAAAAATTTATTTGTTTTGCTTGCTCGCTATGCTCGCTCGCCAAAATGGAATTGACACCGCCCCAACCTGCAACAACCAGTTAATAATTATGTACCAAACGATTTTCAAAGAAGTTTTGGTGTGCTCGTGCTCGCCAAAACGGAATTAACATCACCTTAGACATGATTGTGTAAGCCCTGACCTGCAACAAACAAATCTGAAATTTATGAACCAATTATCATTACAAAAATTTTGCTCGCTCGCTACGCTCGCTCGCCAACATAGAAATAACACCGCTTTTAATAATCACGTCCCTGACATGGAACAATGAACCCAAGTTTTATGTACCATATTTTCCCTATAAAAGAGAAGTGATTTTTTTTGCTCGCTCGCTACGCTCGCTCGCCAAAATAGAAATAACACCGCTTTTAATAATCACGTCCCTGACATGGAACAATGAACCCAAGTTTTATGTACCATATTTTCCCTATAAAAAAGAAGTGATTTTTTTTGCTCGCTCGCCAAAATAGAAATAACACCGCTTTTAATAATCACGTCCCTGACATGGAACAATGAACCCAAGTTTTATGTACCATATTTTCCCTATAAAAAAGAAGTGATTTTTTTTGCTCGCTCGCCAAAATAGAAATAACACCGCTTTTAATAATCACGTCCCTGACATGGAACAATGAACCCAAGTTTTATGTACCATATTTTCCCTATAAAAGAGAAGGGATTTTTTTGCTCGCTCGCTACGCTCGCTCGCCAAAATAGAAATAACACCGCTTTTAATAATCACGTCCCTGACATGGAACAATGAACCCAAGTTTTATGTACCATATTTTCCCTATAAAAGAGAAGTGATTTTTTTCGCTCGCTAGCTCGTGGAATTATGTGCCCACCACTAACCTGCTACAATATCATTAAAAAGAGAAATGTAGGGGGTTGCCTGCCCGCCAAAATGGGATTGGCATTGCCTTAAACACGATTGTGCCCGCCCCCGACCTGCAACAATGAAACAAATTTTATATAGCAATTCATTGAGAGAAAGATGTATTTTCGCTCGCTAGCTAAGATGGGTATAAAATCACCCTAAACACAATATTGTTCCCGCGCCCTGCAAATTATTGAACCAAGTTTAAGTGGCAATTATTAAAAAAGAAGTGATTTTTTTTCTTGCTCGCTACGCTCGTTTGCAAAAAAAATGAAATTAACGTCGCTAAAAAGTGAATGTTCCCACCCCCAACTTGCAACAATACCAGTTTATATACCAAACGTTACTTAAAGATTTTTTTTGCTCGCTCGCTCGCCAGAAGTGAAAATTAGCATCGCCTTTTTTGTTTGTTTCCGCCGCTTGCCCCCCCTGACGGAGTACCCCAGGTACGCCACTGGTATCATCATAGAATGTACCGTTGGTGCATAAATTAATAATGTTGCATAACTTTCATGAGTGCATATCCAGTATTCATCTCTGTGGGTTTTACCATTTTGGTACAAAACTACAAATGACCTTTATCTGCCCATGCGCAGATTGTATCTGTAAACTCCCTTATTCCATGAGCTTCCAGCTTAAGTAGTAGTTTGTCATGCGGGACTGCATCGATCCCCTTTCTGAATTCAAGATATAATATAAAACATCAATAGGCTGATTGTCATCAAGAATCTTTCACCATTCTAACCATGCTGACATTAAGAGGAGGTCGTTCATGTCAACCTATTTCATTAAGGCGTCTCTGATAATAATTTTGAGCATCTTTCCGATGATCGATGTTAGTGTAACCGGTCTGTAGTTATCTACTGCCTTCCTGCTTCCTTTCTTATGATTTGGAGTTACCTTGTTTCCAGTCTTCAGGAAGTGATTTCTCTTCCCGTGACCTGTAAGATAGGACTGACAGGGGTTCCACAATTTCCTTGGATACTTCTTTAAGAAGTCGGGGATGAATCTTGTCAGGTCAAGCTGATTTGTTTCCATTCAGATTTCTAAGTTTCTTTTCCACAATTACTGGGTTTGATGTCCTTTATCAATGATTGAAATCATTATTGTTTATTCTTGTCAATGTTGGCAGGTATTCTAGGTTCTCCTGAGTGAAGGCACTGGCAAAGTAGGTATTTAATGCCTCTACTTTTGTCCAGTATGACATAAATTTCATTCTTGATGATCTACATGTATCAACTAGTCTGGAACAGAAGGTTTTGTTCAATTCGTTCAATTCATATTTATTTAATTTCCAACAGAAAGAAAAACAAAGACATTACAGATATTATTACAGAAAGTATGAAAACATGTATGTGCATATTCATTTTTTAATTCTTGACAAGTACACAAGTACACTGTACACATAAATAAATTATTAAAATAAAATTATTCCGAAAAAAATCTTAATTTCTGAGGACATGGGGGGGGGGGGGGTCCACTAAAAAGCAGTGCTTGTAGTTTCTGGATCCCTGGAAAATAAAAATGTTTTAAATTGTTCCCAGGAAGACTTGGAAAACACAAAACAATATTACAGAAGATAACAGAACAACAAACAACCATGAAACGACGCGGAAAAAGAAAACATATAAAAGAAGAAGGAAAAGGTGTGCATGATCTCCTTAATCATTTCTACTTTTTGTTCTCCCCTGCAACAGACTTTCGCCCCTTGAGGTTCTTGTATTCCCTCCTGTCACCAGCTACCATCGACTCTTGATCCACAGTACTGCCCAAGAATTTCCAAGGCTTTGTAGCTTCAGTATTAATCAAGGGGACAACCGACGGACAGTCGTATGCCCCAAAGCGTATCGGTAGGTTTCATTACATTCTTGTTTCCCCCTTAATTTATTCCAGGAGAGGGCCAAAGAATATTTGAAGTCAAGGGGACAATGGACAGGCTTTTGTATGCCCCAAATGTACGGGTGGATTCACAATATTGCTCTTCAGCAGAGGGCCAAACTCATTATTTGAAGGACGTTAGAACAAGTAAAAGAGTATACAGGTAAAGGATAATGTGTTTGAGGACGATAATCTCTGCATATGATATAGGGTCCAAATGTGGAAATACATTTACAGTCCAGTAGATTGGATTATAGTTTAATTCCCTCATTCTATGTTTCAATTAGTCTTGAGATTCCCAAGGTTTTATTCTTTATGTTTTACTCGCTACAACCACTCTAAAGTTTGCAGGCCTGTTAAGGATTATATTTGATGATTCCTTCCGATATCAAACTAATTGTCATAATTTTCATGTCTGTTTTATTTTGGCCTCCAGCAGTAAAAACTTTCCTGGTTGTATACTAATGCAAGCTCTGTCAACAGTTGCTGGAAGGCCAATACCACATTCTTAATTTTAACCCTGAACCAAATACTATTCCTGACCCTTACGCTAACTATAACCCTCAAACCTAATACCAACCCCAACTCTAATTCTACATATTTCTTGAAATAAAGCCTGGACCATTTGTTCCAAGAGCATATTTTAGAGGACCATTGTCATGACTTTTACAGTTACAAATATTTTCAGCTATGGGAGAGAGATTTAACAGTCTTATGGGGTATTGCAAGTTGCAAAATTTGCAACTTAACTTTCTTGCAACGCCCCACTAGTCTCCTAAATTTCCTAGGATTTTGTTAGGATTCAAGTTTTAAGAATTAAATTAAGTTAACTAGATCTAGCTTTTATTTTCCTCTCCCTCTCTCTCTTTCTCTTTCTCTCTCTCTCTCTCTCTCTTACTCTCTTACTAATGGGGCGTTGCAAGAAAGTTGAGTTGCGATCAATTACAAATTTGCAATTAATCGCAAGACTTACGCCTGATTTTGGGGATTTGGAATTGATTGTAACTTTCTTGCAACGCCCCATAAGATTATCAAAAATATTCAAAGCCACAACTGCTTTCATCTCTTCCAGGATTATGCCAGATAGCCCAGAGGATACCAGCGTTTCATCCCTTACCCGGAAGAGCTCCTCGTCAATCGCTGAGGGGCGGGGGCAAGTGACCCCTGAGGGATCGACCTCTGACACCAAGGCACGTCAGCAGGAGAGTACGTCCGTCACACCTCCGAAGAGAGCCACTCCAAGGGACCGAAGCACGTAAGTTTATTTAAAAATGAACACATGAACATATATTTTAATATAACAAGTAAAATTGCACATGTTCTGATCAGTTGAAGTTTAGATCTTTAGAAGGACCTTGAAAAGGATTGTAGTGCAAGTAGGCCCATTTGTGAAATATAATTCAATATTTTACAAGATTGATTGCATGCGATCATAAATTGTAAAATATATTCAGTCTTACTAAAATACATTGTACGAGCATTTATTTAATATTACCTGTGACCTACAGCATCTGCAAAGAGCACATTAGCTTTATAAGCTGTACTTGTATATTCATTTAACAACTTTCTTTTCAAACAAATTATCATCACTCTATGATTGTATGTAAGAATAACCTGTGAAAGGTATGTATTCTCCCTTTGTAATTATAATGGACATAAAAAATAATGTTGTACGTAATACTTAAAAGGATATATTTATTTTTACAGGAAAAAAAACAGACGACCCGACCAACAGATTTATGTTCCCAGGAGAGGGCGACAGACCAACAGAACATCCTCTGAAAACCCGCAATCTGTAAAACAATCCATCGATACAAAACAGCCAACTCTTAAGGGCAGTCAACAATCAGAAAACCCTTTAGAAGGTGTAGGTGATCACCATAATCAGACTGATCGTCATATTAAACCTAGCTCAAGAGCGGTAGAAGCAGAGATATCCTCAAGCTCAAAGGCATCTTCTATTGCAGTTCAGGACAACTTGTCCACCAAGCTAGGGAACGGTGCAGTGGATGATCGGCTTGTAGACACAGACGTTGAACAGTGCTTGCCATCTTCCTGCAGAACACCAGATTTGGAGGACACCAGGCGAGAGGTTGAAGAAATAATTGTTGAATCGTTGAGCAAATATAGAGAGAGCCATTGTAAGGTGGTATTGAATGACATACCTTGTGGTTTCCAGAGAGAAAGTTCTGATAACGACGTCATCCAGGAAAGTAGCACAGAAGGTGTTAGTATAGCCTGTACTCCTGCACAAGATCAACCGCAGGAAATAGTTTGTGAAAGTGCTTTGAAAGACACTCGCAGTATTCGTAGTGGTAACCAAACGAAAGTCAGGAAGTTGGAAAGCGAATGCTACAAGGTTGTAGCAACACAAGACCAACCACCCTTACCAACTGAGGAAATAATGGCCGATGATGCCACGCGTTTGGAACCAACGGGTGTTAGTGGCAATGGGGATGACAAGATTGCAAAGAGAGTCGATGATTTGGCAGATAAGGGGCCAAGGGAAGATGGAGAGAAAGACGATGTAAAGAAAGAAGATGACGAAGGAGAAGAGGAGGAAGACTCGTGGGATACCATGTTTGATGAGGAGGGTAACAGCTTGCAAGAGGATGAAGTCAAAGAGGTAGAAAGAAAATAAGTTATTTTCACCTTCAGAGACCCATGCACATAGACAGTGGCCATGAATTGTTTGGTTTTCTGAAGACAATTCCTTGTTACAGAAGCTTTCTTTCAAATATGTTTCAAAATATAATTTGACTGTTCTTCCTGTCTTGTTGCTATTCCCCCCCCCCCCCCCCAGCCATTGCCTATCAGAGGCTCTGGCACTCTGTTTGTAGACCGGGAGATCTTGGGATCAACAGGGCTCTGGAAGCATGGGATAGTTGCAAAATGTGTTCCATCATTTAACTGTTGGAAGCTAATGAAGGGATGTTAAATCTCAAAAAAGTTATGGCATAGTCTGCATATAAAGTAGTTGAATAAATGAAACATTTGTACTTTTTGAAGACTTTTGAAGTCAATAAATTTTGTTAGATGTTTCTAAAGTTGTTAAGTATTCACAAATTACTTATGTGGACATGAGTCTTTTCATAATTTGTATTATTCTAAAGAGAAAATATGATTACATAATATGCAGTATTGCCTGAACTGAATCCATATATGATATTGTCATTATTCCATTCTAGATAACAGATGCTGTCGGTGGAATATCAGTGTCGGTCAAGAAACCATCTCATGATTACCATAACTTCTCACCGAAGGATACCACAGACTATTCTAGTAAGTATTGAATTGAATTGAATTTCTTTATTGTCATGCACAAAATAAAATGAAGGCATAAAAATTATCATCTTACGAATCACATTTGTATAAAATATAACAATACATTAACATATCATAGACAAATAACTACAAATAACATAAATAACATAACAATGTAATATAATTTAATCTCTCTGTTGAGAGCCAGAGGAATTATTTGATTATTTGTACTTCCCTGGCTCCCAACAGACAATACTAACTTAAATATATTCTAGAAAATGTACATGACAACAATCAATGTGATATAAATAGAACAAGTCACAGCCAAGATCTAAAATCAATTATTCATCAATTGTTAAAAATTTCAGATAAAAAAAATGTTTATTTTTGGTAGCAGACATAAACTAATTGTACATCATACTGGATGTCAAAGAGGAGAGACGAGAGAGAACGATAGAGATAAGGAGAAAAGGAGAAAGGGACAGGGAGAGAGAGAAAGGAAGAGATGAACAGTTCAGTGTGAGATGATGCATAAACATACTTTTTGTAAGAGATGTTTTTCCATCAGCTTCATACTTTTGTATTGTTTTTTTTCTCCTGGTTTTCTTTCTTCTAGAATTGGAGCATGTGATAGAAGCATATGACTTCCCTGCTGATTTCAAGATGGAAGACTTGGTCATGACTTTCAGTGCATTCAAGTAAGTAGTCTGTGGCTTATCAACTTCTCAGTTTAAAGAAAAGGTTGAGTTCTGGTAAAGGGTGAAAAATAATTTGTGAGCGATATCATTGTTATATGCAAGTGTGGAAGAACATCAGAATTTGTTTTCTTCCCTGAATAGCATGGCTCTTTAAATGCTTTCATATTCTAAATATGGCATGTAACAATATAAAAATCAAGACAGATTTTAATGCCACATTTTTGTGTAGCCCCATATACATCTTTCTGTGTACAGTGCTTGTAACTTTACCAAGACTGGGCCAAATTTGTTATCATTTTGATGATTCGAGAACCTGGCAGTACACACCAATACTTATACGCTAGATGATCAACCTTTTCTGATTGATTCCACACTGTTTCTTTCACAATGCAATTGCATGACGAGAACTCAACTTTATCTTTAAGTGGTCATTGTATTTTGTAAATACTGGTAGTGAATTGCTGTAGGTTTCCATTTCAACATGTTTTAGAACAGCTCGTGCGTTCTGACTCCTCATTGCAAATATTTCAAAGTAGGACATATTATCACTCTGAAATTACAATAACAGAGTAAATTGAAACTTGAAACTAAAACAATGCTTTTTGATGCATAATATTTGAACAGCTAATCTTTTCAATATGTAGGCAATATATTATGCAGTATATTAATCATGCAATAATTGCAATTACTAATTTTATATGGTTAAACAGTACCATTTTGGTTCAAGTTGACTCTTATAAAAACATCTGTAATGTGAAAAACCCTTTAAAGTCTATCAAATTACAGAATGTATCAAAAGGGGCAAGAATTCATTTCCATTTCATGTAATGTTTCCTCTGTAGAGTTTTTATCTGTGCATTCTTGTTCTTAGTATGCCTGCAATGTAAATTTTCTATGTAATAACTGTGATTTTTGGCGTTTTCTTTTATACAAATATAGTAATAAAGGCTTTGACGTCAAATGGGTTGATGAAACACATGCCTTGATTGTGTTCACAACACCTCAAGTAGGTAAGTACCATGTATTGTTTGTCACCAGTTACTCCAGTTACTTTTTTCTTCTTTTTTGTTGTTGATTTTTTTATATACTTGTAATTGATTTGAGACAATTATATCTTGTTCAAGCAAGAATTTATTATCTCAAAGGATTTATAAAAGGTAATGACGTTAACTCCCATTCTATTTGACTCATTTCTATTAAAATTTATCAATCACCTACCAGACAGAAAAAACAAACAAACAATATGTAATACATTTGTAAAAACACATTTTTCTTGGATGTTTCTTCATCTACGAAGGGTTGGTAGATGTTTGTTCTGCACAAAGAAGTCGCTTAAGGCAGAGATGCCAACTAGTACGGATTTCCCGTAATTGGTACGGAAATTAACGACCATTACGGCAGTACGGAATGTTGTCTAAAAATTACGTTTTTTTTTCTTTTTTTTTTCTTTTTTTTTGCGCATAGGGATCTATCGTAGCAAGTGCTGTACAGTATGGTGGCCATCCAGCACTCGCTGCATGAGAAAGATGGAAAATTATCAAGTATTCTCTTAAAAGCCAATTTTTCATTGAAAACTTATGTGTTGTGATGAACTGAAAATCAATATTTAGCAACTTTGTGGGAGTAAAATCACAACAAATTTCAGATAATCATGCGCGCATGCGTCCGCTTGCCATTCTTTTAAGATTCATGGCGCCGCATAGGAAATTACTGATTTATTCCCCAAATTACTGATTTTGAGCCTTATGGTTACTGATTTGTGCTCTGAAAGGTTGGCATCCCTGTTAAGGTATTCTGGAGTCTATGATTTATTTGATTTGATTTCCCCTCTTTAATCTTGAATTCTAATACCGGTTGAATAAATACTCACAATACGATAACTAGGTCTGGAGTATATGAAAAGTGTGTATTATACAAAAATCAAATCATATCTCATCGATGATGTGATAGTAAAGATATATTCAAATTGTAATGTGTCTTTGGTTACTTTGATAGCTGGCAATGCCGTCAGTCTTCCAGAACACTTTTTTTTTTGCGAACTTATCCCCTTTTCTGGCCTTCCATTCAGTCAGTTAAGGGATGTAGTAGGTACTCGTTTAATTCACCTGGGGGGTGTTTCACGAAGACTAAGATCGACTTTAAGATGAACTTAACTATGGCAGGCCGTTCATGCCACTGTTTGCTCTCACCATTAACTGGCATTGGTCTTTCAAAGGACATACAAATCATGGTCACAAAACTACAGAATTTGTATTTTTGGATGATTCATTATTGAAGGAAATTATATTATCTAAAGATCATAATGGTGATAGCAAACAGTGGTATGAATGGCCTGCCATAGTTAAGTCCAACTTAAAGTCATTCTTAGTCTTTGTGAAACGCTCCCCTGGATGGAGAGTGACAAATATAGATCAATGCCATTTTGCATTTTATATTATCATAATTGTCGGTGTCCGTTGTTACTTTGGTAGCTTCCGACGCCCTTGGTCTTCAGAACCCCATGTTGCGGACCCGCCTGCTCTCCCTCGCCTCCAAGCAGTCCAAGCAGAAGGCCAAGGCCACCGTGGAGTTCCTGCAGCCCTACCGACCACGCCCGGAGACCAGCTCCCTGGCCGCCCGGAGGATGGTATCCAACGCCCTGGGTGTGAAGAGCAACGTGAGCAAGGAGCAGAGGGATGCAGAGAGACAGAAACTCAAAGAAGCCAAAGGTGAGAGGAATAGTTCTCTGATTAGTCAACCAGGGGGGTATTTCACAAAACTTGTCATCGGTGACAAATAACAGTTTTTGTTATAAGCTACTGAAATCTTTGCTTCTGATTGGTTATCTGCAGATTTGTCACTGATTTTTGTCATTTGTCATTGAAAAAAGGCTTTGTGAAACAGATCCCTGGGGGATGTTTCACATAGACTAAGATCGACTTTAAGGTGGACTTAACAATGGCAGGCTGTTCATGCCACCATTTGCTATCACCATTTACAATTCATTGTCACAAATCTACAGAATCAACATTTTTGTCATTATTTATCATTGAAGGAAAAAATAAAATATTAGTCCAACTTAAAGTCGATCTTAGTCTTTGTGAAACACCCCCTAGGTGAATTGCCTTTGGTCTACAACCAGTTTGTCTTCTACTGCATGGTCTAATAATCATTGCGCCTTCTTATCATTTGGTCTAATGACCATTTGGGCTTATAGCCATTTGGTCTAATCTCCAATTAGTCTACTACCCATTTGGTCTATTGTTCATTTATTCTAATAACCAGTTAATCAAATTCCCAGGTTGTCTAATGCTCATTTTCTTCTACTATCCATAAGGTCTAATAATTATTTAATGATTATGAGACCATATGGATAGTAGACGGGATGGGTGTAGATCACACGTGAACGGACCATTTTCTTAGTCAGTGATGATTGAATAGATTTTTTTCATACAGGGGTAGCATAAAAATATATTTGAAATAATTAAATTTAGGGTGAATATATGACGTTTTTTAGTGCAGGGCAAACGGGAGGGGAGCTTGCAAGATGTGTCACAGAGTTGCCAATTTGTGTTTGATTAATTGCACCTTCAAAAAATCTTTCTTATGTTTAATCGGTTTTTGCTCAAACTTTCACTGACCTGTTTCTCTTTGTTCTGATCCTATTAAAACCGTCTTAACATCAGGGTGGACTTCCCCTTTAACCGATGCCATATCCTTTACTCGTGCAGTAAATATGTAATTCCTTTTGAAACAAAGAATTCATTATCACTTTTCTTTTCTGTTTTACTCCTTTTCACACCCTGCAGAGAAAAAAAGAGACGATAAGAGACAGAAGGCTGACGTGTGGGATGGCAATATTTGAGACCTGATTTTCTTCTGTTTTGACTTTTTATTGAAAACGGTGTAATATATATAAGTCAGAGATATCAGTATTTTTCTTTGTACATTCTGTTCAGTTGACCTTCATGTTGCAAGCATCCAGAATTTTCTGAAAATGAAGTTGTCCATAGTTTTCTTTCAAGTTTTTTGTTCTGTAAAAAATAAAATTATATTATATGAAGTTAAACTAATTTACATGACATTGCCACTATTTCAATTAATATACCTATTTTTTTATTTTTTGAGGGGGGGGGGGGGGGGTGGACACTTTTTTCTACAAATTCGCCAACAACCCATTGAAAAGCATGTATTGAATTTAACATGTGTTTCAAATCAGGGAGGGGGGGGGGTAGGCTTAGGGGAGTGTTGGTGAACAGGTACTTACGATGGTTTCACAAATTCTTGAAACAATGCTCGGATGCATAATTGTATACAGAGTGTGTCACAAAATGTTGCAATTTTATACTGTTAATCTGTTGAAATTTGATTTGATTCTGGTATAACACAGGCTGTATGGCTCCAGCTGTCCAACCCTTGTTTATCTCGAGCTCAGTGCCAACAGGGTCATTTTCTGGAGTCGAAATGTCTTGAATAATGTCATATACATGTATTATTGAGAAACAGGAATGAATTACCTCAATGCAAATTAGCACTATGGATTGACCAAGTAGCAAGAAGAAGCGAAACTTTCTTTGTAGAAACATAATATATGAAGTTAAATTGTGAGAAAAGAGGAAATGATGTAATTCTTTTTGTTTGTTTTGTCAAGGTAGAAGCAAGCTTTTAATGAATTTAGCTTAGATTGATTGTTTAGCATGTTTGCTTTTTTATAGTTTAGGATATTCTTAGAGGGAGTGTAGCCTGACGAGACTACATGTCTTTCCTGTGGCCTGACTCAGGGCCAATCGGGTAAAATACGGACGATGTGACCGCAGCAATCACGTGCGTGCAACATACGCCAAACCGAAGCGTGAGGAGAACTTTGGTCTATTTAGCCAACGATAACCATGTAGAGATTAAGTCGCTGACTACCGTTAATCAAGTCCATTTGTTTACTTGCAGTTGTCCAAAAGAAGACGTTGATGGCGTTAACCAGTATTTGCCAAGCTACACTCCCTTTAACTAAATTTGAAAAGGATTTGTAATTGAAGTGAAGCCATGCCTTTGTAAAAATTGAACAGTTAGAGTTAAAACTAATCTTGAGCTCTGGTATGGGAATCATATTTTGAGAGAAAATTGCTATGATTCATTCTTGTTTGTTTATCCTGCAATAGAACGGTTGTTTGAACCAGTGAAATGAAAAAAAAACGCACAACAACTTACTGGGCATCATCTTCGATAAAAACAACAACTCCCATTTGCACATAGTGACCTGTGTTTAATAAGCATATGGTGCCGGGCCTACTTACCCGGATTTCCTTATCTTTCTATGCTCTATACATTTTCTACCAAAATTGTTAGGCACATGTCATTTATTTGTAATCTTGAACATTCAGTGATAGTTTCATTGGATTCTGTGATTTATTTTCTATATTTACCAGAACTCGAGATTATCTTTAAAGGTATTACAAAGTTTGGGTATGGGGTCATGAATTTGGTTCAAATTAACACATTGGAAGCATATGCGTTCCTACATTATTCATTGATCGTTGTCCCGGTTGAAATCAAGTCTAAAGTTATGAAATTATAAATAATAAACTCTTTATGTTGTAAAGCTCCCTCTCAAGGTCAAGATATCAATTTAGCTATAAAACAATGTTTCTTGACTAAAATCGACCGATTAGCTATTCCCGTTTGGAAATTATATATCATAACTATATTTTCTGAGATTTTCATGGTCGCAGCTACCATTGTACGGCCGTAGGTGCTATTTGAAAATTGTCAAAATTTACCGGGAGCACCGGTAAATTTTTATATTCAATTTTCCTCGAAAACAAAAGTGTTTTAGGGGTTAATTTTTTTAGTGCTTTTAATAAATCCACAGGGGCATCCAAATATATAAAAATTGTAAAGATTCACTATCCACCCAATTTTTCAAAATTTCCCAAAACTTTGTATTACCTTTAAGCTACCACGTGGTATGAACAAAGTTGACCAACTGTAGAATCGTACTGATAAGTTGCATGGAAATAGATTTCATTGAGAGTCATGAAATGATAAGTAAACAATATTCCACTCTGTTATATATTTTAATTCATTTTTTCCATTCATTTATCGATGCAAGTGTTACAATCGTATCATTAAAGAATTGATGTAAATGTTTTGTTGTGTGCACTTCTTCCATTATACCAAGTCTGTTCTTTCTGACCTCTTGTTGTACTATGAGCTTGCAAGCGATTGCTCATCAATATATCTGTGAAAGTTGCATCTATATTTTATATTAAACTTGATGATTTTTTAAATTTTAGGTCATGCTTGAAATAATTCATTTTAGAGCATGCTTGAAACAATTTATTTGGATACTTCTCAAATCTTGACAATTTTTTCCCTCCTGTTCAGATGGAAAAAAAGTGTTGAGTGCTTTGATTTTACTGTTATGTTTGTTTCGATCAACTACTGTTGTACAGGAAGAGTTGACATTCGATCTGATATTTGTAGATAAAATGTTTTACATGTATAAATTTTATCTGTATTTCAAAGTAATAAAAACAAGAAAAACTGTATGTTTGATATTTACGTCTTCTTATTTTCAATTGACTAGTGCTTTGCAACAGTCCATCAGGCAGGAAACCTAGTTAGAACATAGACATTAGTCTACTTTTAGAAGAAACACTTTATCTGTAATTAATTTTCAGTAAAAGCAAATACGAATGGTCGCTGAAAAGGATTTCGTTTAAGATCTAATTACGTCTGCTTCATGTCATCACGGATAGCTTTCAGCTGAGCAATCTGCAGTATTAATATATCCTCAATTATAAGACAACTGCATGCAGGCGCGGATCCAGGGGGGGGGGGAGCGGGCCTTGCCCCCCCCCCCCCAGGGGCGGATCTAGCTTTTTGCTAAGGGGGGGGGTTTGACCAAAATAATGACGATGCGGAGCATCGTCCACGAGCCGCGAAGCGGCGAGCCGATTTTTTGGGGGGTGTTTATTTGAACCCCGTAAGTGATGTTTTCCTGGCATCTATTAACACAATGGAGACCATAAAAAGCAGTGCATGATAACGTCTTTTTAAATCAAGTAACAGTTAAATACACAGTTATATCCAGAGTTATCATGTGTTTGGTTAAGTTACCAGATGAGTTGAATATCTTCTCACAATATTTGCACTTGAAAGGGTTTCTCTCCAGCGTGCGTTCTTTTTTCTTTCTTTTTTTCTTTTTGTTTTCCTCTTTTTTTCCTTTTTTTTTTTTGGGGGGGGGGGCCGCCCAAGGGGGGGGGGGGGGGTTTAAACCCCCTAAACCCCCCCGTAGATCCGCGCCTGCCCCCCCCTCCCCGTAAAAAAGAAAAAAAAAGAGAGAGAGAGACTAGGGAAAGAGGAAAGGGAAAGAAAGAAGAGGAAGAAGAAAAAAAAGGAGATCGGGGGGGGGCCGAAAGGGCCTTGCCTCCCAGCTCCCCCCCCCCCCATCAAAAAATAAGAGAGAAGGAAGGAAAGGGGGGGGGGGGGAAGGAGAAAAAAAAGGGGGGATATTCAGTTGCAATTTTCCCGCCAATAAGTTGTAGTTCGGGGGGGGGAACGGGCCCTTGCCTCCCCCACGCCCTCCCCCGCCCCCCAAAAGGGGGAAGGAAAGGAAAGGGAATGAGGAGAGCTAAATCTGACGGTAATTTAATGCCTAAAACCCCTGAGCTCCTGGGGGCTCCGCCCCTGGACCCCACACCAATTAGTGACCTGCCAGTGTCACAAACAAGGTATCGAAATATGTTCATCTGACCGTAATTAAATGCCTAAAACCAGTTGACTTTCGGTGGCTCTGCCCCCAAGACCCCACCAGGGGCCCTAAGGCGGGCCTCTGCATGCTTATCTGACCGTTATTAATGCCTATAACCACTGAGCTTCCGGGGCTCTGCCCCCTGGACCCCACGCCAATTTGTGTTCTGCCAGTGTCACAAATAAGGTATCAAAATATACTCATCTGACCGTAATTTATTGCCGAAAACCCCTGAGCTTCCGGGGGCTCCGCCCCCTGGACCCCCGCAGGATCTTCGCCCCTAGACCCCACGCCAATTTACGCAACGCTCTACCCCTACTCAGATAAACGTTCAGCGGGGCCTGCATGTAAGAGTGGGGTGGTGCGGATTTTTTTGGTCTACCCTCCCCCCCCCCCCCGTCCCCAAACGTTTTTGCTCATTTCGTCACTTGCGGTGTCACCATTACGTACCAATATTATTTTGGCTCGCATAATTTAAAATTTGCCCCCCCCCCCACCCCCTAAGAAATCCTGGATCAGCGCCTGAATTGAATTAGATGTTTGTATTTAGTTTAGACTCCTACATAATATTAACATGCAGATACTTCAAGTGAAAGTGCACTATGATAAGGTTTAATACTCCTGTATTTTTCTTTCCATTTCTACAAACTTAATTGTGTGCTCTCACATGATTGTTTCATAGGTTATGTTCCCTTTAAAGAGATAAGATTCAGAATAGTACTTGCACATAAGCCTCTGATGATATCTGGGCTGTGTATCCTATGAAGCGTTTTTAACTAAGATAATTCATCCCCCAAAATGAAAAAGAATCGACGGCTTTGCCTCTTATAGTGGTTTGTAAAAAAAGATACTTATATTTATTTCGTATTCATATGGAATACGGAGTAATGTGAGCACGTTGGTATTTTGTAAGCGAACGAGAGTGCAGTCATTCATGAATACAAAAAAGTAAAGATGTAAAGAAAGAGTTTAATATAGGATTTCCCGGCCAAATTCGCGAGTTTGTCATTCAAATTAATTTGTCTTGCGTTCAAATTCGACGGTTTTAGTACAGTCAGGTATATCTCGGGTTTATATTCCCTTTTCTAGTTTTCAAATCTATGGAATTTTCGTTAGAATCTACGTATGTTTCATTCAAATTAATGAACAATGTGCTTCTTTCGCTATTTGGTCATTCGATTTGGCGCAACACGATTTTCTGACAACGCGACGGTGTACTTCTAGCATTCTAATTCATTTGTAGCATTCAAATTAGCACTTTGTGCACTTAAATTGATGGTCAATATACATTTCTCGTTTATTACACACTTTTTATAGCTCATTCTTTTTCTTTCAAGATTGTTTTTTCATGTGTATTTCATCATATTTTATTTTCTTGCATTTATACACTTATACTTATTAGATTTATCTGATATTCATCAGCATTTAAGTTTGATTGTTAAGAAGAAAAAGGGGAAGAAGGGTACAATATTGTGACCGGGGTAGGGACTAGGGTCAAAATTTGAACATGATTCTTTATTTAGCCATGTCTTTAGCCATTGATCTGCTGGCGGGCAAGTAAACTATGAAACTCTTTAAGAAAAACAGAGGGGTGTACTGGGTATAAGAGACGATGCGAATTACTTTTTGTAAAATTCCGATTCTGTAGTAAAAAGGGGCGATTGAGGGTACCCCCACCTTTCCCGTGTATATGAACATGTCCGTGCAGAAATGCCATATCCCTTGATTTCGCCCCTTCTTTACTTTATGTCTGACTACAACCATCTGCATTGTCCTGAAAATAAATAAATGGAATTACAGCTTAGACCCCAATGGCAAATCATGCATTTTAAGTGCATTATTTAAAAACTGTAAAAGTTTGTTGCAATTCTTCCCCCTAACATTCCTAACTTGAATAAAAATATTACGAATACGAATGACAGGTGTTAATTTGAATGATAAAAATTACGCTTCGACAAGTGAATATTAATTTGAATGCTAGTTGAGCAGTTTTTTAAATTGAATGACAGATCTATGAAACCCTTCGACCAAAATCCTAAATTAAATACAAAAACTGGAAAATTGAATGATAATTGGCATGTCAAAGCCGATCTGCGCTAACTTATATGCAAAGTATATGAATTCGAATGACAAACACGCGAATTTGGCCGGGAAATCCTATATTATGACAATCATGAAACACATATAATTATATAGTACCACAGGAGTTTAATAGTTCTGGAATTCCAAATAAGTTTTCATTACAATAATGCATGGTTGTAGCACGAGCTGTTTCTATATATACTTCACAAGGATTCAAATTTTATTTCATAACACCTGCAGTTAATGCGGAATGGGGTTGCAGCCTCTCTTTCCCCGAAAATTTAAAAATTACCAATGTTCGGGCTGCCCGAATATGCATTTTATTTATCTTATCTCGTATATTTTGGTGACAAATAACACTTTCACAACATACATAATATGCTCAAATTTCGCTTAGAAATCATTGAAAGGGACAGCGAACATTTGCTGGGATACCACTTTCTGATGTAGGAATTCCAAATCCTGATATTAATTTCACGCGCTCTTTTATCTCACCACCTGGGCCCCGTTGCATAAAACTTTCAATTGATGGTAACTTTGCCATCAATGGCAACTACCATGGTAACAGGGCTCAACAGTCAATCAAAATCAAGGTTTCCATGGTAGTTACCATTGATGGTAAAGTTACCATCAATGGTAAGTTTTGTGCAACGGGGCCCTGGTCAACAGTTGGCGATGCATTGGGTCAAAAGAGAGCGGCTTGATTCCACTTCTTCGTTATCACCTCCCTGCTCCGATCATGGACCTACCTTAATTCCTCCTTCATAGTCCGATGCCCATTACACTCAGTTCTCCCGCATAACTTATAAATCGCCGAAACCTATTGTATGGTTATTCATGATAATCATTGTCACCTATCTTCGCTCCAGTGATCTCAAGGTAAGTGATATCGCTTGGCATGTGAACGTCCACAGGAGTGGACGAGAGCTTGCCTACTGAATTTTCAGGTAGGTATAGTCTGTATAAGTTCAGTGTGTTTGTATTCGCCATCACGACTTACATAGATGATACGCTGGGGAGATATACTGTAAATACGGGATCAACAGCCAGGAAGGAATACTATACACGTGTGATGTGCACACTATTCCATGGAAAGCTTGGATGCAAGTTGTTTTGACTTGTTGCTATATAGCACATCAGGCTACTGATTGGAATCGAGAATTATAGCCAAATTACAGGAAATAGTTTGATAATTAAAATGGGTAAGTTAATGTAGGACATACATGTAATTGTCTCTCATTCTTCTTATTCTGTCAAATTTCTTCTTCTTCTCCTTCTTCTTGTTGTTGTTCTTCTTCAATTCACCCCTCGTCCTCCTTAATTCTCCTTTTTTTCCTCCTCCTATTTCTTTATCCTCTAATTCTTCTTTTCTCCTTCTTCTAATTCTTCTAATTCTTCTTTTCTTCTTTAATTTCCCCTTCTTCTTTTCCCCTTCTTCTTTTCCCCTTCTTCTTTTCCCCTTCTTCTTTTCCCCTTCTTCTTTTCCCCTTCTTCTTTTCCCCTTCTTCTTTTCCCCTTCTTCCTCTTCTTCCTTCGTCTTCTCCTTAGTCTTTTATTTTTATTTTTCTCTTGATTCGTTTTCTTTTGTGTATGTGTGCGTTTGTTTGTGTGTGTGCGTGTGTGTGTGTGCCAAAACATTCTATATAAAAGAATGTAAAAAAGAAGCATTTTTAAGTATAGGGATGAAGAAAGGAAAATAGCAATTAGAATGGGATTGCTGGGTTCACAGCTGGGAGGGGGGAGGGAGGAGCAGGCATTGTTCAAGTTAAATTACCTCCAGATTTGTTTAAGTTTTTTGTTTTATATAAGTGATTAACATTTACAATTGACATATATATTATGTTTAAGTACGTATACGTTTACTTTGTTGCTAAGTATTATACTGCAAATAATTTTGTTTAAAATTATGTTTATGTAAAAGCAATCAATATTGAACACGTTTATTTTATTCAATTGGTTTGTATTACACATTTTGGAGAATTAAAACAAAATTGCTTTAAAAAAAATAGAACAAAATAGCCATGAGCCAGTGCCTTAAAAGGACGTCACATTGCCTTAAAAGGGCAGTCCACGTTCTCGTCGTGCAGAATCTAAAATTCCCTAATAACTCTAATCCATCCCTTGAAATTTAAATTGCACTGTCCCTATATACCGTTATATTGTGTGCTTAGGAGAGCACACAAAAGCCCTCGTATTAGGCATTTTATCTTATTCAGTAATATATAGCAGAACACGCCCTTAATTTTTTTTCCTGATTTGTTGTTGTTGTTTTGTAGCATATTTTATTGTATTCATTCAGTACAATATATATACCAAAAAAAATATCAAAATACAAAGAAAATTGTACATCCCTACAAAAATACATAATATAGTTTAATGCAGCTGCATGTTTTTTTACTTGCACGTCACTGTTTTACTGTATAAAGAAATTGTACACCCCTTTTGTTGTCTGCACCTTCACCTGCTGTCACAACACATCCCATCCCAGTATAGCTTGGAAAAGCTGCTTCAGGGATTACCTCATCAAGTATCAAGTATAGTACATAATGTTTTCAAATTAATTATACTGAATGAATATCATAAATCAAATCCATACGTACAGACAGACAAACACATCACACAAGCTCACATACTCAGACACACATACAAACTTACATATCTCCCCTCCCCTGGACACAATACGATATTCAATGCGATCAGATGCCCGCATTATTGAGTTGAAACCATAGAGAGTTAGTAGTATATATCTCTATGGTTGAAACGCACTTCTGGTCAAGAATGGTAGAAGAATCCATTTGGATAAAAAGGATTAACCCTTCACTCAAAAGGGACTCTTGCTATACATTATTATCTTTCATAGCTCCAGTGATCTCGAGGCACCATGGCAGACATCAAGAAATTGTGTAAATAATAAAAAGTGCACGGGAGTGGTTGTTAGAAGCTTAAACTACATATCGCTCACACTCTCTCCAATTGTAAACAACAAAATGTTGACTTGGGAATCACTTTTATCTTTACGGAAGGGATGCAGGGGCAGATTCTTTGCCGGGAGTCTAGGGGGCGGAGCCCCAGGAAGTTCTTCAATTTTTTTAAATTTACTTTCGTCCACAGACTTCTAAGGCACATGTATAGCCAACTCATCAACTCCCTGCTCTACATGAAAATGTAAATTTAAGTTTCGTGTTCCTCCTTTTTTCTTTCTTTCTCTCTCTCTCTCTATTTGTCTTTCTCTCTCCTTTTCCTCCACCCTCTATCTTCTTCTCTTTCTTTTCTCATTTTTCGTTCCATTGTTCTCTCTTTCCCCAAATTCCATGTTTTAGGCTGCCCCCCAAAAGAGAGCCGCAGCTGATTCGCCCCCCCCCCCCCGATCAGCCAACACACCAGATTGGTTTCCATCCTATCTAATACGTTGCTGACCTGTTTTTCAGAATAGCAATTTTTATGCTTTTAGTATATTTCTTCTTTTTGTTCCCCTCTTTTCTCTTTTTCCGCTTCCTCTCTTCTTTTCTTTAACCTTTTTTGTAAAGGTCGCCATAAAAAGGGGACCGCCGCTGATTCGGCCCTCACCTGGATCCGCCACTGTTTCTAAAGCTAAAGGCAAATAAAATGTTAAAATAGTGAACATTTTCACTTTTCAGGAAACTTACATTCCCTTTGATTTTTATTTTTAAAATTTAAATCTCCTTTAAAAATTCCTTGACACTAACAAAATTCTGTAATTTCCTTAAAATAAGGCGATCGGAGACTAGCTGTTCCAGCATGGACCTATAATAGGTTCCAGGCAGTCCGGATTGAGATGTCTATATGGTCCGGATTTAGAGAAGCCCTGACTGTGTTTGAGGCTTATTATATATTGTGAAACATCCCTTGTAAATAAAAATTAAAAAAAAATTGTCAAAGTTATTTCATGTTTATTTCAAGATTAATGGAGGTGATAATTTGAAAACATTTTGTAAACGTCTCTCAATATTTTGCATGTTTACAGTAAGTTTACACCGAATCCTATACGAAGAAGATCATGTTCCACTTACTGGTATAGCCAGACTTGTTGAGCGGGGGGGGGGGGGGGGCTAGGAGTGGGTCTAGGTCCCAGGTCTTGACCCCTAGTTCCGTAGATGGGGGAGGGGGCTATATATGGCCATCTTGTGCCTGTAATCTAGCTAACAGTGGAAGTTACAAACTGATTCAGCCGAGGACGCAGGTTCGAAACTGAGTCACGTCTTTCGAATGGTGACGTTTAAAGGTCGGTCCCAGACGTAAATAATCATATCTGATTATTTACACGTCTGTAAAAACCCAATACACACACACTCGGCTACGCCTATGATAAATATTGTATTTTGGCAGGTAAAGGTAAATACAAAATTATAGGAAAACAAGTGACAACATGGATATACATGTACATTATTATTCCTTACCATGTCTATTAGTTTTGTTAATTTGCTTGATCAAAGCTCAATCACTTTATGTTTACAACAAGTAAACAAGTAAAGTGGGCCCGAGCATGAAGTGAATGTTATTCATGACTGTACAGTATGATCAGGGACCGGTGGTAAATAGACTTGTTTACTTATTGCATGCATTATTATTACCAAACAGTCGCGCTCAATAATGGATAAGTCCAGCTAGCTTCAATAAAGCAATATAATAGGTTGAAAAAAACCAAAATTTATCTTGGATGAGGCTCTATATTGATCTACTTTGTGTCAAATCTCAAAGATGACCACGCCAATTGGAAAATGATCCGGTAAAGAATCTAGGCCATGCAGTTCCTCGAACTTGTCAAAAGTCCCAAGTTCTTGGGCATGTCAGGAAGTACGTGTCATATATAACTTAGTTAAAAGTAACACGCATTTCATTATCTGTGTTCAGAAGCTTACGGTTTCCGGAAACTGGCCTCTGGTTGCTAATATGTTTTTTTTAAATGTATACATGACCCCGTCTTTGATCGATCGGCTTCTATCTCCACAGGTATCTTCATCATCCTTTCGATTGCATGTTGTCTCTCTTCTGCCCAAGCATTACTAGAGAATGAAGACATCCCAAGCTCGATGATGATGTCATTCTGGAATGATTGGATAAGAGAGAACATTCTACCACCAATCAGAATCGGAGAGGCATCTTCTAACGGGTCACAATGTTTTCAGGAACTTGAGAAAATATTCACAGAAGGCGGAAAGAAGCGAAATATAAGTAAGTACAAGCAGGGGTGAATTTACAATATTATCGTTGGAGCACAATTTCGAAAAACATACTGGCAATTTTATTGTATAGGGTACATAAGATATGCCTTTTTAAGGTGGGGGAGCATGGCCCTGTTTTACACCTCCGCTAGTTCGCCTCTGATTCCGATGACATTGCTGTAGAAAATTGCTCCAATTGTCCTGTCAGGTTTAATAATATAATAGTCATATATTTTTGATATACATGTATTATAATCAAGGCGCATAGAAGGCTAGGGATCCGTTGTTTTGTGACAAATTTGCACTGCGCAGTAAGTCTCTTTCTTACTTGAAATCTTGAAAATGCTGCTTAAAGCTAACATTGTTACTATCCGCAATGTATTACAATCGAGTTGTGAAAAACCACGTGTAATTTATTAATTAATTGTTTAATTAACTATAATTAATTGATTGATTTACTTATCTAATTATTTATTTATTCATTCATTTATTCAATTTATTAATTATTCATTTTATCAATCTTTACACGATTACGTTTCATCTTTAAACAAAAAATCTACTAGTTTATTTCCTTTTCCATACATTTTGTTAATTTTATCCTTATGATTTTCTTTTCTCTTTTTTTCATGGTTTTACACTACAGACCTATTAATGCATCGTTGTTTTAACATGATGTCTATAATACAAAAAACTTACTGGGACGTCCAGTGTTCAGGCTCCTTTGGAACGGACTAGCCTGGATAAAGGTGTAAGATGATTAATGAATTCAAATTGTCTTGTCATTAATTTCTCTTTCTAGTTGTAGATGCGACTGGTAAACCATCTTCTGGTATCCTTGAGGGTAACATTGCTTGGTTAGGTGACTACAGACAGTGTGTAGATACAACAGATCTTCACTATTGTCTCATTACAGCACAAATACGAGTACTGGCAGTCAGCCGTCGGGTAGGAAAATTTTCCTTACCATACATCTCTCATATAGTTATAACAGGGGCGTTGTAACTCATTGTAAGACAGATTTTGTTTAGGTTTTGAGGAAGGGGTGTCGAAAGCAGGATTCGCTAACAATTGTTTTGTTATTGTCTCCCTTTCTTGGTGAGAGTGAGCATTGCATTATCTTTCACCATACCCCCTCCCGTTTAATTCAGTTTAACTATAGCCAACCAACTACATGTACAGTGTACATGTACGTGCAATGTGCTGAATAATGTAAATAGTGGTGTTGCGAAGGTTCAGCAGGGGCGTAGACATCTGTCAATATGCAAATACAAGGGTGCTTCGATCACTCTTCAAAGATTTTAACTTCAACTTTTCCTAAGAATGATATCTCTCAAATGAAAGGATAATTCAAATTTCTTACGGCAATAAGTGGATCACGATGTTGTACTTCCATTATTTTCGTATGGAATAAAATTTCTCCAAAGTACTCTTTCTTTAATGAAATTTCTGATCATCACTCAACGTTTAATAGTTATTGTATCTATTATTTTGATTCCTAATTATCTAATAGCAAAGTGGATCTCTAACAGTAGGGGTTTGCCTTCCGGAAGAATGTAGGGAGAAGGACATATTTCTCTTTTCCCGGTTCATCAGTGAGTAAAACATTCTGTTACATGCCGTTTTTACGGAAGTTCGTTTTCCGAAAGGTCGTAATTCTGAACAAAGATGGCGCTCCGGGGGGGGGGGGGGGCAAGGAGGTACAGTGCCCCCACCTTTCTAGTACTCCTAAAGTGCACCTATTTGCCCAGGAAAATTGCTCCATTTTACTTCTGAGTTTTACTTTTTCTTTCTGAGTGTCCTCTTTTAGTACAGTGACTTTATATTAATGATCTCCCACAAATTGCGAAACAAAATATTTCAACTGTTATATAGTATCATAGAAATGCACTTAATTACATGTAAACATTCTAAAAAGCCTGAGTAATGGAAAGTGTTTAGAAAATAGTCCGAATAAGTGATAACTTTTCCATATGCAACGTACAACCGAACCAGTCACACGCAAAGATCGACCAAACGCGGTATCAGTTGGACACACTCTGATGTATATTCTTTGATGTGTGCTTGCCCAACATAGCAACATACATGGAGCCATGTGGTGTCCAGTGTACACGATCTATGTGCATGCGGGTGCATGCATCGTTGACTCTGAGCAGAAGACCAAAACACGGGGGGGGGGGGGGGAGGGGTACTCACATATAAATACATACGGGGGTGTGCCACTCTAATGGGTGACTTTTTTCCCCCCAAATCCCTAAACATAGGTCCCATTTTTAGTTTTTTAGTTTTTTAGTTTTTTTGTTTTTTCAAAATTTCCAAAATGTCCACACCTGAAAATTGTGAAAAATGGGCCTTATTTCGAGAAAAAAATGACCCCTAAAAATGAGTATGGGTTTCGAGGCTTCAGTGGCACACCCCCGACCAAACCAAATCTGAGTAACCCCCGGGACCAAAACACCCTTTATGTTTTGTGTTTAGCCCAAGGTTGACGTTGGGAATTCGTTCAGTGTATGAAATTTTTCAGCGTAAACATTTGATTGTGTGGAGTTTTGAAGAAACAGACAGATGTAAACAGATGAATTTGTAGAAATTCATGAAATATGTACCTTGATTTCAGAAAATATGGTGCCCGGAGATGTGATCGGGGGAGTAAAAGTGAACTGCAATGAGAAAATGAATCCATCTGGGGATTCTGGATTCATTTGCACAATGTAAGCAACAACTAACATGTTTATATCTATTACTCTTTACTTATTTTACTTTATTAATATTATTGTTCATAAACATATGTCATGTGCATTCTACTTTTTGTTGTAACAGTGCTCTGATCAGTTCGTTGTGAAAGCGGTTCAAAGAAAACATTTACTCTCATCATTATTATTATCATTATTGTTATTATTGTATTTATTAGGTAGTCTGTCAACGACAGATCACCTATTGTTTTCGTCAGAATTTTCTTTCTTCTTTATTATTATTATTATTATTATTCTTTATTTTTATTTATTGTTCCCACTTTTTTGTTCCGACGATAACTCACGATCAGTTTAGTCAATTTCGTTCAATTTTGGCACAGTCATAGGTCATTGTCATAAGACGTGACAGGAACATGTTCAAGGTCATCAAGTCTTCATGACGTCATCCAGGCGCCATTTTGTGTTTTTTTTGGTACTTTTTACTCATGATCATATCTTCATAACGGAAAGGCATTTCTCATTTATATTTATCATGATTAGGGTCAATATTCGTCCGGTCAGTTTCAGGTCAGAAAACGCGCGCGCATGCGTACGTCCGCGCGTTAGCGCGCGCGCAAAAAATAAAAATGCTTCAAATCGTCTCAAATTAATTTTGCATACGTTTTAGGCCATTTTAAGCATTTTGCAAAAAAACGCGCACACGCGCATGGGCGTGCGTTTTCGCGTGTCCTGGCATTTGGCAACATGAAATCGCCAATTTTTTCCGTCATCATATCTGACACATTATTTCAAGCATTTTGATACATTGTTCACCTTTTTCTGCCCATTAATAACGGAATGAGCGTCCGTTTAAGATAATGTCCGTGCGTGCGAGCTCTTGTAATACATAGCATATATGGGCAAAAACATCCCATTTTAAAAATCGAAATAGCTCTTCAGATAGTCCATTGACCCCCAATTTTTATATCGTGGTTGGAAAAAGCATGAGTTGGACATATGATTTCATACCACCCTGACTCGTACAAAGTGAAACAAAGTCTTAATATTGGCATCTAAACTCCAAAAAATGTATTTTGTTGATGACGTCATTTTTGTCTTTGTTTAATTGAGATTATCTCACGTATCGGTGATCGATTTTCACCCAGATTTTAATATGTTGTAGCTGAGATAATTTTCTATCAGAAATTTGTCATATATTATCATTTAGATGACGTCATCATAGTATAATATTCGATTAAAGGCGGCAATGCATAATTTGTCATATTTGCGTGTTATGTCTATGGGAGGTCACTTTTTTCAAAACATGAATCTGCATGACAATGTGTTTTGACCAGTGTCTCGGTTGTTATTCAAAACAGTTTTCAACCAAATCTTAATATGTTGTAGCTGAGACTATATTGCTATCTAAATATTTCCTCATTTTTTCAATCAGATTTCAGGATCATGCTCATACTCATCATCGTCATCATCATCATCAATATCATCATCATCATCATCATCATCAATGTCACCATCATCATCATCATCATCATGGTCTGAAGATGATAATCATCAACATCATCATGATCATGATCATTATCATCATCATCATTAACATTATCGTTTTTATCATCATATAACATTATCATTATCATCATCATCACCTTTACTATCATGATCATCACCATGTTCATCATGATCATCATTGTTTACATGTCTATATAACTTCTCCCATTCTCAAATCTATCATAAGACTTAGACAGACCACCTTATTCGTCTTCGTGACGAATTAAATTTCTAGTTTTATTATTATTATTGTCTTTATTATAATTAATATTATTATAAATGATAATAATTATTCATCATCTTTGATATCATTATAATTGTTCTTGTTGTTATTTATGTTTTTGTTTATTAATCACACGTTCAGTTCGGTATAGCTCAGCCCCATTCATTCAAAGACCGAACCATTTTCATTCGAAATTTGTTTCAACTACCTTGCCATGAATTATGTTGATGGGACTGCTTGCTGGCAGGGGTCAAAACTCAAAATCACCTTCTTCATGAAAAAAAAATCCTTTTGAAGTTCTATCTATTTTTCTTATTCAAAGGGTCGTCGTTTCGCTGCTCTGTTTGCTGTGTCTCAGTGCAACGGCATATGAGAGTTATCAGAATCATCGAAACAGCTTGGATGAAGAGAGACAACCACTCCTTGAAGTTAAGACGTCAAAGAGGACCTGTAGCATTAACGAATCAGTTAATTATAAAGGTTAATGTTCTGTTAATAATAATAATAATAATAATATCTAATATTTAGGAGCGCTAAAAACAATAAGTAGGCCTACCATAGCGCTTACAAATTGCAAATAATTATATGAAAAGAGGACACAAAATATGTACAGTACAGGAAGTATATCACATAGATCATTGGGAAAAAAAGGTTAGATTTGAGGGATCTTTTGAAGGTGGCAAGACATGTGATTTCCATTATGGAAAGAGGGATGCTGTTCCAAGTCTTTGATGCAGCTACTGCAAAACGTTTTTCAGTTGCCAAGAGTCTAGATTTGGGAATGATAAGTTTACATGTGTCGGTTGCTGAACGAAGATTACGAGTTGGTGTATACATATATTTGGAGGGTGTCATTAAGATATTCAGGTGCCTGAGTATTTTAAAAGCATACACACAGAATTTAAACAGAATACGTTGGTGGAGAGGTAACCAGTGGAGCTTCTTAAGTAAAGATGAAGTATGAGTTCTTGGCCCAAGGCTAAAGATTAATCTAGCGGCACGATTCTGGACAGTTTCAAGTTTCCTGTTTCTTGTCCAAGAGGGTATAGCTGTGAGGGTAAATAATTATTCTCCGTGAGGATATAGGCGTCCTCTGGAAGGGGATTTCCCGAGGGTTAGTTACACTATCCATGTAACTATTTAATTTGAAAAGTCATATAGGCCGTACATATCCCCCACAAAATGGTCAATATAAATACATGAAAAAAAGTAAATCAATACCAGTCCGAAAAATCATCTTCATCTGATAGACTCGATTAAAAACGCTTCTTATCGGAGGCTCTAGAATACATACATTTCCTAAGTGAGGCATTTTGAACCATTTTCCAAAAGGACTTTACTGGTACATGTAGTAGCCATACTTGAGTGGGGGAAGAAATTCCTAGGGCCTAGTTTTTAGATACAGAGTAATATCATTGTCCAGTGTTTCGTTCTAGGGTGTTTGTCCGGTGTAATTGGGGAGTTTTCCAGGGCAGTTCGGGATAATTTCCTAAAATATCTTACTCGGATGATTTAAATATAATAGTTTCTAAAGAGTATGTTCATTCACTTAATTTGAAGTGGCCTCTCAAATGATCTTAGAGAGGTAATCTTCATAAGGGTATAATGCGAAAATATAGGAAGTATGTGCGTGGAGTGAGTGTGTATGTACCGGTATGTGTGTGTGTATGTGTGTGTGTGTGTGTGTGTGTGTGGGGGGGGGGGGGGTAACTTTGCGCCCCTATCTTTGCGGATTACATATTGAATTATAGAGAATATGTAATCGGTAATCCAATGCATCAGTAAATTAGAAAACAGTAATATTAAAAACAAAAAAAAGTAATGCTTCCTGGGAGAAATTTCAATTATTTAAACATAATATGTTAAACATAAATATTATTTATGGCGGACCAATGAATATCAATAAGTCAGAATGAATCAGAAGAGCTTGGGTATTTGTTTCTAGTTCATCGTGACTGTGCCATGGACCAGTGATGGCCTGATGGTAGAGTCGCTGCCCGGCAAGCAGTAGATGCAGGTTCAAGTCCTGCTGGTTCCAAGATTTTTTTTTGACTTGTTTTTCAATTATTGATCGACCAATCGATCTTATTTAAGCCACAAATATGTTTAAATAAGTAATATTATTGTAAAACATTAATTTCTCCTTTTCTATAGATCTATCGACATGGAGGAGATGTATCCTCTGTTTTTCTTTGACCCGCTCTGTGAATCAGATCACTAATACGAC